>JABUQX010112188.1:0-26094 GCA_015478945.1 Trachelipus rathkii
GGAGAGAAACGTTACATAGTATTGTTGTAGTATCAAGAATTATCTTTGTACATGTATTGTTGTTGGTGTGTTGTTGTTAACGAGAATACATACCCTTGAAAGCGTGGTTATTCGTACGCGTATCTTGGTTTAACTTTCTCTTGATTGGTTGAAAGAAAGAATCTCATATCATTTGAGGACTGCTAATAGTTCTATAAATTTTCGACTCGACTCCACTTGATCTAAATTCAATTTGGATTTTCGACTCCGACTCACTGCGACAAAATGTTTTCGACTCTTATCCGACTCCGCTCCTTACAAAAAATTTCGGGGACCTCCGCTCGCTCCGACTCGACTCACTTAAAACAACTTTTTAATAGCCTCCTGACGACCGACTTCAGCAGTCACCCATTTGACCCTACTCAGATTGTTGCTTAGTGATTATCATTAAACATTTTTGTTCAACCACAATTTTTTTGCTGCTTTTCAAGATGTGAAATATGTTTCACCAATAGAAATCGGCCCTAAAAGACGTGAGGAGGCAGGCGAACATGACAAACAAATATTCGTTTCGAAAACAAATGTATACGATAAATACCCAGCTAATAATTGAATTTATTAAGAGGAACGCCATTAAAATACAGTCCATTAATTCGATAGCCATGATAAAGATAAGAGCAAAAATAAAACTAAATACAATAATAATAAAAAAAATAATAATAATATATAAAATATATAAGATAAATAATAATATATCAATAATAATTATAATAGCATTAACAGATATTTATAAATAAAAAACAAAAAATTATGACAAAATAAAAGAACTGGATTAAATTTATATATATATAGTATTATATATATATTAATTATTAATAGTTATATATATATTATAATATATATATTTATATATATATATATATATATATAATATTATATAATATTTTAACTTATATATATAATATCGGATTCTAAAAACATCAAAAATCCCAGAAAATTCACACTTTGCGACCTGTATATATATGTCGGAAGGGTTACACACAATTGCCCATTAACAGCATTATCCGACCATAATCTTAAAACATCTTCATCAGTTCAATCAAATAAGAATACATTATTAAATTATTAAACTTAAACTGAAAGCCTAAACTTGCTCTATTGACGTTAGATTTGTTCATCATGACCGGTTCTTGATACGATGCCATAATTAAAGAAGTGTTTCACTCAAACCTCCCCCGATATATAGAACACATATGAGAAAAAAAACATACCTTTAAAGTTTTTGGGTTTAATTAAAGAACATATATCTACAAACTGATGAACTGCTGCCGATGGCGACACTTGGACTACATTTGCTGACTCATATGCTCCAGAAGTCTGGAAAAAGCAAATCCTTCGTGAAAAACGACTTTAACCCAGTATTTTACATAAGGTATGACGACACTCTCTATTTTTAGGAACATAGATAATATACATCAGTGTCATCAATAGAATTCAGAGTTGTTATGCTTAATATCACATACGAAACTAGGTAATAATGCCTATCACATGTTTATCTAGACCTAACATAATTGTAGACTCTGACGGCTCATATTAAAAGACCATACGATCCAAACCCTGATAAAAGTCCAAGATATAATAAATAGAAAAACCTATCCCGATCGATTAATACAAAGAAATATCGTAAAATTTAGTTTACGAGCATACAACCTATGTTCAACTATGAAAATTTCGGTGAAAAATTTGCCGCATTAAGTAAAATTAATTAACTGTGATCCTCCACAATATTCAGTTGAAAATTATATAATAACTTAAACTATATTAATGAAGAGTAAAAATAATCAGAAAATTGATAAATTATCTTCTATCAAATACAATAAAATGCTATAATTCATAGGAAAAAGTGCCTTCGTCATATATTTTGATTCTCACCTCAACTAAAGACACGAAATAAGTAGACATACATAACAAAACAACTGTCATCCTTTAGCACAGAGACGCTTGCCGACAATCATCACGGGTACAATTTAACTGCCTAGTAGATGTACGTCGACTTTATGTTACACGAAAGATAGATTTCGAACAGGCATTCAACAATCTCTACAGTCCACAAATGATCTTGAACATTCAATACGGCATTACTGTCATCAACTATTATAAATTCAAACGTCACCAATATATTACGATCGCGAAGTCATACAAACATAAAATGCGGAGGCTTCTATCATAAAACAGCAACGCAGACCTACATAAAATTTTATTATTAAGTCAGACAAACAGATTGATTTACTTATAATATATCAAATTCAAACTTCTTCGCTTACAAAATAATCCTTGAAGATGTCTCAGTATAGAGACGAAACGGTCGGGAAATTTGTAAAACCTTCAATATTTTCAAAGATTATTAAGATTTAACAAACATAAAATTATGAGTTGAATAAATAAAACTTTTATAGTAAATATATAAAGAATATATAAATAATAATATAATAATATATAAAATAATAAATACTAATAAATAATAATAATATAATAATATAATCTAATAATTAATAATCATAATAATAATAATAATAAATCCAGATAATAGCTTAAATTTGACCATCTCGACTCTCGTCTACTTAACGGGTAATATTCGACTGTCCACTCGCCCGACTCCACTACAAGAATCGCCCGACTCCGACCGAAATCCCCGACTTCACTTGCACAAGTTTCGACTCCCGACCCGATGCCGACCCGGGAAATTGCACGATTCACGAATAGAAAATCACGATACCGACTCCAATAAACCGCACCCTAACAGTTTAAAAGCCAGATATATTACACTATTTTCTTCGATAGATAAGTGTTTGAATGCGAACATTCCCGCGATCTTCTATCGCTTGTTGTTGATATTTCACGAGAGTTCGTTATTCCCAACGAGTGTCTATATATAAACGTAAACCGATGGCGACTGCTACAGACTAGTTTATACGCATATTTGTTGTGCATCAGTGCAATGCAAAAGCTTAAAAGATTAAAAACAATAACTTTTCTAATGAGACAGTATTTCTGAAAAGCGAAAGTAAAAGAGATAGACTAAACACTATACGTTACCAGATAGCGTATCGTATGACGAAAGTTACGTATAATACAAAATATATTATAGCCGAATGTTACTGGTGGCACTGTAAGATTAACGTTATATGTTATAGAGATGCAAAAGTATGGGCATTGATTATACAGGCTGATCTACAAATTGTCTGACTTTTAATGTAACAGTTTAGTGTTTATTGAAAGTTGTGTTATTGTCGTTGACATATTTCCTAGTTCATATGATACCTATCAGCTTTTTAAGGTAAAAACATGTTATGTTCGATATTTTGTTGATCTAGAATCGGACAAGTTTAGGATCATTTTGCTATAATATTAGTGGTTAGTGTAGATTATAGTTATTTAGAGATATATCTTGAAAAAAGTAAGAGAGGCTGACATGTTCAAAGAGCGTAATTTATTACTGGTGTTAATTGAACTTGTAGTAACAGTTTAATTCGGGCAAGTTTGTAGGTTGTCTGTGCATATTTCTTAGTTCCTGTTAGCTATGTATTATTGATGGGGAAATCTATTAAAAAATGTTTTTAAGAGGAGTTATTCAAAATAAAAATTTGGTTGACGTGATGATAATAAACCATCATGTTGTGATAAATTTTAGTTAAATATTAACATGTTATTGTAGATTGAAAAACGTTTATTTTGGAGATATAGTTGAAAGTACGAAAGTTACTATTTGCATGCTCTGTAGTTACTTTACAGTGTTAGGTGGACTCTTGTTAGTAGCAGTTTATTCTGCTTAGATTGTCGTTGCCTTTGTAATAATTCTTATTTCATGATCTATGTAGCTTATTATGTGAACTTTGTTCGTTTAAGTATAAGTCATCATTGGTCCTGTATGATAATACACCACTGTTATGGTAATTTGTTACATATATATCTCATGTAATGTAAAATTAACATTGTTATGTAAAAGACATGCTTGACTATGTGTCTTCTGGAGAGACGCAATGTTATAGTTATAAAAAAGATTTTTTGAATTCTAACGTACCGTTTTTATTCTGTTTTAAGATGTGTTAGTTTCGTGTGGGTTATATCATAGTTCAGAAGATCTAAGTCAGCTTATTACTGTGAAGGTAGTCAGCATATATATTATCTTTGAATAAAGAACTTGATTTTATGTTTATTCAACATGATACTCGAATTGATTTATCAATAGATCAAAGATCATATTGAAGCAGGGTGGCTGATGGGGTTGAATGGTGTTTGATTTAACTGTTTACGTTATTATGAATGTAATAAACGTAAATTTGTAATTATAAACAAAAGATAAGACCTTATAGTATTATTTTATTCTATTTAATTTTATTTTTTTCTTTCTGTATTGAGGATACATCATAAGAAGATACATGCCATTGTTCTACGCCAATATTTCAAGTTTGTGGCTGTCCTCCTTGGGATGTACTGAATAATCTATAACATATGGGTCCTTATATAAAGGGTATATTACTGAGTTCATCGTTCTATGGTCATTATTTTCAGTTTGGTCCTGGAGACCCAATAGGCTTGGTACTGTTATTTAACCTATTAATGATGTGAGTCTTAATGGGGTTATAGCCGATTCATCGTTCCATCGCCAATAGATTTGGCCGTCCTCAAATTTATCAATCGGTCATTTTACCACATATATACATTAGATACTAAAAGGCTGTAATCAAGTTCGTTGTTCTATTCAATATTTCAATTTTTGGGGAGTACTCCATCTGGCATCACAGTCATTTAACATAAGATAAATCTCAAAGTTGTACGATTTCATCATCTATAAAATATTCGATTTTGGGGGGGGTCCCAAATTTAGTAAATCGTCTTTACCTGTTAACACCTAAGATACAACTAAAAAGACTGTATATCAAGTTTCAGCTTATACATCATATTTAATGTTTGGGCGGAATCCCTTCTTGGGTCCTAACCCACCGGACTTAATACCATTATTTTCGAATCTACACCCTAACATATGTACAAAGTACCCACAACAATTGTTTTATTAACGATGTTTATTAACTCGGCGCCATGGGCATTGCTCCACACGGTCGAGCCTCAACTCAAACACATATCAATTTTTCAGAAATTCAACTCGAATCCTTCACACAAATTTCCAGCATTAAACACTTTCGATTAAGGGGGTGGGGTCCCTCGGGGGCCCATGGAAGTAACCTGCTCCACAAGTTTACTCCCAATCTAAACCTCCAAATCTAACCATACGATAACCTAACCAGTAGATATAGTATCTGAACTCGGAACCTGATGCGAAGAAGAAACCGCGCGGAAATAAATAACAAAAGTAATAATAAATATAATAATATAATATAATTATAATAATAATAGATTGATAATAATAATATAATAATAATATAATATAAAATAATAATAAATCATAATAATAATAAAAACTCCAGAGCTGTTTCAAGGATTCGGATCGGATGCAAGTCGAGCCGATCGAGCCGAGCCGGAAGCCGGAGCTGGAGCTGAGCGGAGTCGGGTCGGATTGGCGCCAAAGATACCATCGAATTTGTGATCACTTTCGTGATCACATTTTTCGACGTAATAATAAAATAAGTAAAAAATAATAAGAAAAGTGAAGAAAAAATAAAATAATACATAAATAACGTGTATGTGTAGCATATCGCGCGCGCGCTCCGCGCGCTTATGAAGTCTCGTCCCGACAGATACGTATCACGCTCGAATACGCTATTATAAAGCCTAATCTTGGATCCTCAGATCACGACAAGGTAAGCGCAATATAGCGCTCCACCTCGGGGTGACCCCCTCTATATACATCCTACAAACTTGAAATTTTTCCTGTTCGAGCTTAACATACTATATTAAATGCCCATAGTTCAGACTATATCTCTTCTTTGAGAAAAATGAGACGGTCCGATGTCCTCATCATAGCATATATATACTAGTATTATATATATAATATATAATTTATTTATATATATATAATATAATTATATTATATATATATAATAATATATATAAAATATATATATACTATATAAGATAATATATATGTATATTACTATATATAATACTAATAAATAAAATAATATATATATAATATATATTATATATATATATAATATACTATATATATATATATATATATATTATATATAATATATATATAATATATATATATTATATATATATAATATTATATATATATATATTATAATATATTTATTTTTTTATTTTATTCACTCCTCGATAGGGAGTTTATCCATCCGGTCAACCCAAAAGATGAGGGATTTTGTTTACCCCCCAGCACCCCTAAACATGTGCCTGAAGTGCGTATAATGGCACCCCACATCTTCCGCGGAGCCCACATGGATTCCTATTGCAGGACAACCCCATATTCATGGCCCATATGCATATTCGAAATATAAAAAAAAAAATAAAAAAAAAAAAATAAAAAAAAAAAAACATCCCCCACACAAACAACCACACAAATTCGTCCACCTCGAATATCTCTTCCGTCGGAATACTTCGTGTCACCCGAGCTGTATAGATTCATCGCAAGAGTGAAATAAAATCAACCGACCGTCGGAATCTAGAGTCCCGCTAAAGAACGTTCAGCTTGTTTCCTAAAAACCATCCTCATCACATAAAAAACAAATAGAAAAGACAGGAGATTCCACTCTACATACAGGGATCAGAACATTGGAAGCACACGTAACCAACATAGTCCCATCCACAAAACGAATTCTTTGACGTTACGAGGAATAACTTTCATTTGCTTCGAGAGAACTAGCACTTATACGAGAGATCGAAAGATGAAGATTAACTTCGGGGAGAGGCAACTGCGCGAGAGCACATCAGAAACCCTAGGAAGGGTGAGAACATCCGCAGCTGAAACAGAAATGCCACCAATCATCCAGTGCAACAATGAAATCGAGTTGCTGGTTTCTCTCTCAGACCATTTATATCATTCCCTCGAACTCTGAGTGTCGAATTTTAAATTGATATTGATGATTGGATCCGTGAACTGTGGCAGATTTCACCACTGACAGCCCACTATGAGGTTCGGTTTCAACCTTGTCGTTGGTGTTTGCTTCGCTCTAGACACTGCAGGGCAGTATAAATTCCTGCCCAACAGTGTCCAGAGAGCCCCCCACCAACGCAGGTAAAAACTGGGGGGAGAACAATGCGGTGGTGTGTTAGTATGGTAATGTTAAGTAATTTTATTCCTTTACTTTTATGTTGATATGCGGATGAATCTTTTCAGAAGCTATATGACATTTTTGTTTAATTCTAAAAGTACCTGAGTTATAAAAATAATGATAAAGAATAATAATAATATGAATTCAACCAAGAAATGAAATATATATATATAATATATATATATATATACGATATTATATATATTATATACTATATATATATATATATAATATAATATATAAATATATATTATATATATATAATTATTATTAATATATATATATATATAATATATATATAATTATAATTAAGAGAGAGAGAGAGAGAGAGAGAGAAAGGAGAGAGAGAGAGAGAGAGGAGAGAGAGAGAAAGAGCATGTTACAACGATAAAAATTAAAACAAATTGAAATAAAAAAATTTTTGAAATAGATGTTATATATTTCTTATATATAAATATATAGTATATAATATTATATATATATATATATAATATTATATTATATATATATATATATATAATATATATTATATATTATTATTATAATAATATTTTATAATATTAATATATACTATATTTATATATATATATATATATAATATATAATATATACTATATATATATATATAGGTTAAGTATAATATATAATATATATAGATAGTTATATATTATATAATAATATATATATTATTCTAGATTTCAAACCTAAATGAACATTATAAGAATATATATATATCATCTGGCATATTGATTGAGGATACAATATCTATATAATACTATATTTCTATTAGATGTATAATATTATATATAGCTTTATTATTTTTAACTATTGGAAATTCCACATTAAACTAGACTTTAATGTAATAATTAGCTCCTAGTGGCCAGGTTTTTTCATGAATTTCGTTCTGTCGAAATTAATGCGAAATCTCCTAAAATGACATACATGAAATATAAACATAAATGACAAAATCACACACTAAACTGAAATCAAATGTCTCAAAACGTTTGACTATATTTCCAAATGCATCTAGCAATTATAGAATCTGCCATAGCAAATGGAAAGTGACGCAAATTTATGAACAATTTTATCATCATGTGTGATTTCACTTAGGTTTTTAACTAATATTACATTAATCAATGTAGATGTATCCTAGCTTTCCTTTTTCATTCAACTTTGTTTGAACAAGTAAGTTAACTTGGTTTTAAAATTGAAATAGAAACGTCGCCGTTAATTCCTAACATCGACGTAAAAAAAAAATAAATAAAAAATTAGAAATAGAATATTTCAAATGAATACATACATGCTACATATATATAATATATATTATATTATATATAAATTATATATTATATAATTAATATTTTATATTATATATATATATTATTATATATATAATTAAGTTAATAATATATATATATATATTTACAATGCTAGCGGGTGTAGGGGGGCATTTGCCCCCCTAAATCTTGGCGGAATAAAAAACTGAACCTTAGATATTTGCCAGACGAGTTTAAAGGTTTATTAGTAGAAAACTGTAAAAAGATACAAATCGATAGATTACTAAAAAGTAATTACTAATACAACTATTAATAAAACATAACTTTTTTATAGTTTAATGTGTTTTCCGTTTTCCCCATATTGCTTGAAGTCAACTACTGTGGCTTTTATTCCTAGCTCTTGTAGACGTATTTTCCCGGATCTCGTATGTCCGATAGCATTGCGCTGATAAAGCGCTAATATATAAATAATTTAAAATAATTAAATAAATATATATAATATATATATAATATATAATATTATTATATATATAATATATATATATAAATAATATAAATTTCATACCTTTATCATTAAAATCGACTCGCCATATATAATATAATGAAAACTAATAAATAAAAGATAGATATAGCATTATAATTATTATATATAATTTATATTATATATAGAATATAGTATAATATATATATATATTATATACTATATACCTTTTGTTTATAGTTATGTATAGGTATATTAACTTAAATCTACTAGAGTATAGCTATATAATATAATATATAATATATAATTATCTATATACTATGGATATGTAATACCTTATAGGCGGTACGTAGAAATTATATATAGGAATAGGAGCTTTATTAGGTATATTCTTAAAAAATGAGGAAATTTTCATATTTAAACCCAAGAGAAAATGATTAAAAAGATAAAAAAGATGGAAGAAAATAATTAAAAAAACTCTGCACGTTTTTTAGGATAAAAAACGACATTTGACGAAAAAGGCTGAAAAAAGACATACATATAATATATATAATATATATAAGAATATAGTATATATATATATATATATATATATATATAATATAATATAGTAGTCACTTAACGTACTGAATTTGACAGAATATTGCTAGTCTCTCTCGCTCCATAAGTAATAAATTTATTTAACTTCATTACTTTTCGGATCTCATGAAAGAATTCGTTTGTCGTAATTATATTCTAATGAAAAAGCGCCAATTCTTTCGGTAGTTTTAAAGTTTAAATATATATAATAAATAAATATAATGAATATATAATTATATAATAAATAATAATAATAAAATATTATATATAATATAGCTATAATATAATATTACTAATTCGCTAAGATGGTATAAGTAGATTACTGTGAAGAGAGACATTTATATAGATATATTATATATAATATAAGTTATATATATATTAACATCAGTGCAACCACTGGTGAGTGCACAGCCTGACCAGACACACTGTATATAGAATTATGTGACACATTGAGTCAAGTAAGAAAGCTTCCTTCAACTACCTCAATACCTATAATCAGAGCTAAAGTATATAATGTCGTGAAAACTTTAACATGCCTCACGTTTATGAGGGACACGCATATCTGCGAACTGAATGGAAAGTTTTAAACTATTTTATCTTACTTTAAAGTAAGATAAAATAGTTTAAAGGACAATTATGCCGGGGCTAATATTTATACGCGACTATTTGACATATATATATTTTTATTTTTTTATTTCGATTAATTTTACTTTTTATCTATTTGACTATTCTTTTTCGGAGAGAAAACAATTATAAATATATATATAATATATATATTATATATATTTTATAATTTTATAATACTTATATATAATATATTATAATATATACTATAATATATATTATATTAATATACTATATATATAACATATATATATATAGGCCAGATCTCGAGATGCCAGGCAATTACTAGAAATATACATCTTCTAAAACCATAATAACTTTTTGATTTATGCAGTAATTTCTCGATGTAACTAAAAAAAATTATTTATCACTATATATTAAATCACTTAAAATTAGTATATATCTAGATTCTGCAGCTAAGCTGTGACGACTGATCCTGCATTAGTTTCACAGAGAGCAAGATTGCCAAATAGTATTCTATTTTGCGCTCGCGGTACCGAAAACTCACCGACTCTGCCATTTAGTTTTACGCCTGAGGTAGTCTTTACATAAAAAGATATATTATATCATTCTGCGTCTCCTGGATTGTCTCGACTAATACGTTATTTCTCAAAAACCGTATTCACATTTTTAAACAATTTAAATTTAAAAAGCGTTATTTTTTTATTCATGTGGTAAAAAAGTCCTGATTAATAACCAAGATTTTATCTTCGTGAGTGTTACAGTGTTTAGTTCAGCAGTGCTTCGGCATATTAATAATTTGATGCTGTAATTATTATATAATACTATTCTATTTCCTATTGTTAATATATATTTTACATATTTTTATTTTAAAAATATTTTTAAAATAATAATATTACTATCATTGATAATATATTCTATATATTATATAGTATATATTTATAATTCATATACCTTGCCTCTCACATAAAAATCTTTCAAAAAATTGCCCGCCATTTTAAAAAGGGTTCCCACTCCTGATTTCAGTAAGATAAAATAGTTACATGAAGTTATTTACATGTATGGTATTTACCTTACTACGACTTAGTAAAATTAATAGTTCTAAAAGATTACTCATAAATGGTAACACTTATTTTTTATCTCTGTACACTAAAAATAAAAAATCTATTCTCGTTTATTTTAAAATATCAATACATTATCCCAAGTTCTGCATTTAGATTTAATTGATTTTTCAGTTATAACCGCCTCATCACGATCAATTTTCGCTAATATCGAATATATCAGTTATCGATGATGGAGGTTTCGCTATATCGATTATAGGTAGTCGGATATTTTTTTCGTTAGTGTCCACTTTTATAAATCAAAAATCTTTAGGGTCTATAAATCAAATTTTTAACTAAGAAGATTATATATATATATTATTTTATATTATATATATATCTATATATAATATACTATTAATTTATATATGTCAAGAGTGTCTAAAGCTGCATTATGTAGTCGAGACGGCACACCTACGTAAAACAAAATTATAATATTGAAATCAGCGGCAAATTTTAAGGACGGGTTTTATTTTTTTTATTTTTTTTTTTGCATTTATTGTCCTGAAATACAAAAAAATTTTTCCACCCCTTTAGGGGGCCAACGCAAGGGAAAGGCGCCCGTCACCGGGAGCATAGACAGACTCCTGCATCTTGCGTTTACCCTATGTTTCCTTTAGTTAAAGGTAAATGCAAAGTGTAAAGGGAAGTAAATATTCTTTCTTTAAACTAAGAATAGCAAGGGTAAACGCAAGATGCAGGATAGGGGTCTCTCGGCTCTCCGTGAACGACGGGGGACGAAGTCCACCCCGTTGTCCAGAGCCCCCTAAATGGGAAAATTTTTTTTAAAATTCCGACGAAATAAAAAAACATACAATTAAAAACCTCTTAAATTTTCGTGATTCCAAATATAAATTATTTCCTGTAGTGCTGCGTTTTCAGTACATGCTGTCAGCTTGACACTCTGACTATTATATATATCATTAATATATAATATTATATTATAATATATAAAATATTATATTATATATATATATAATAATATATATATAATATATATATAATATATAATAAATATATTATATATATATAATATATCTATATATATAATATTATTATATAATATATATAATAATTTATATATATACTATATTATATATATATATATTATATAATATATATATATTTATATAATATATATATTAATAATTATATATATATTCCTTTAGACAAAGAGCTGGAGTTTTTTCTTTTCTTCTCTCCACTTCCGAGTTGTAGTGAAGTTTTTGAGTTCTACGTAATACATCCTTTACGCGTAAGTACTTAATAACGCCAGTACTAGCTTATAGCCTTTTCTCCGGGAAGTTCATACTTTCCCAAAAGGGGAAAGTGGCGCAAATTTTTTAAAAAACGAGATAATGAACATAATGAAAAAAACACAAAAATATATATAAATTTATTAAAAACTTATTTTATGTAGGGTATAAAACTCAGTTGGCCCTTGATAGAATACATTTATTCAAATAGCTCTATATATCCAACCATTCGCTGACTAGAGATTATCGCATTTTATAAAATTTAATTTTTATTATATGTCATAAATTTTCGTACACTAAAATCAAACCATGTTACAAAATTTTGTCAAATCCAAAACAATAAAATGCATAGGACAAGTTTAGGAGGACGATTAATATGCACAAAAAGAATCAGAGATATTTATTTACATTTACAAATATATCAAATATATTGTCAATAAACCATTATGTTCTAACAACAAACATTTTTCAAAAGGTAAATATAATAACATGTGGTAACAAAAAACTCGTATATTAACATTAAACACATTAAAAAATAAAAAAAATAAGTAATGTCTAACAATTATCTCTGTAATATTTTCTTTAAATAAAGAAAGTCTAACTTGATAAAAAGAGGCGCATTAAACATTATATATATATATATATAATATATATATATTATTATATATATATCTTTATATATAATATATAATATATATATATATATATTATTATAATATACGATATATATATATATTATATAATATAAATATATATATATATATAGTATATATATATATATTATATATATAATTATAATATATCATAATATATTAATATATAATATATAATATAATATATTTATTATAATTAATAAATTTATATATTAATATATATATATTAATATATTATACTAAAATTATTATTTATATATATATATTTATATATTATTATATATATTTAATATATATATATATATTATATTATATATATATATTATATATATTATATATTAATATACTATTATATATACTATATATTAATAATATAATAATTATACATATATATATATATATTATATATATTATATATCTATATATAATAGATATACAGAAAAAGATATATATATATATATATCACAGAACATAACCAAATCATCAAATCAGAGATAATATGCATCGAAACATAAAACTTTAAAGGTGAAGTCGAAGGACTGAGGTTGAGAAATAGAGAATGAAAATGTGTTTCAGACTTTACTGTTGGGGTACGAGAATTAGTAAGCATAGCAGTCAGAGGGTCAGATATTGAAAGATAAGAATATCTTGTAAGAAAAGTCCCATCTGCACCCTTGAAAGGAAGATGTTCCCTTTAATAGAGTTCCTAGCTGCAGATTCCTTTATAATATCAATAGCATAGTGAGAGTGAAGCATTTCGAAAGGTAGAAAGAGAATGGAGAGTCAATGAATGTGAGAGACTTAATGAGACCAATGACCATAGACTTCTTTTTAATGTAGGCTGCGTGTGAGGAATTACCCTAGATATGAAGCGTATTTTAAAATAGAACTGACATCGTCTCTACTTAGGAAAGCAAATATAGAAAAATTTTTTGAATCCATAGACTTCAGTTTTTAGAAGTTTGTCGAATAAGAGACACTAAGGTCCGTAATTATAAACACAACTTAAGCAACTCCATTTTAACGTTACTGTATCTTCGGTTAAATGTCCAGTCATTCTTCAGAAAAGTTTACATTTAGCTGATTAAGAAACCTTTCAAAATTTATTCCAGGCGTCATAAACTACAAAGTGATTTTCAAGAAGCGTCAATTGACTGACGTTATAAATATAGTCAATGAGCAAATACTCATTGAATTACCTAATGTCCTAATCAATCCTGACCATGGCATATCTTTTAAAACAAATAATTAATTTTGTTCTTAGTCTGTTATCATTCTATAATATATATTATTAATATAATATATAATATATTATATATAATATATATATGTATATATATAATATATATATATATAATAATATATATTAATAATATATATTATATATATAATATATAATTAGTATATAATAGTATATATTATATATATATATATTATATATAATAATATTTATATAATATTATTATATATATAAATTATATAATATATATTATATATAATATATAGTATATAAAAAAGGAAATACACTTTTCAATATCATTTGTTATCTGCTTGTGAACAATTTTCCCTGGCTAAAAAGTGCTCTAAATAATAGATAAAAGAAATTTGTAAATTTTGTTGTCGAAAAGATGGCAAGATATGCGCAAAAGTGATAAAGATATTTAAAAAATATTTACCTCATTCATATCCTATATTGTTACATACACCAATATTATAATAATCTAATTATATAATAATATACTAATATATATATTACTTATAAAAATATATTACTATATATATATATTATATATATTATATATCTCCTGTGTGTGAGGAGAAAGAATTGCACAGCGTATTTCTGCGGTCGAGAATGTGAAAAGGACAGTGTAGTTGGTTGACTAACTACCACTATATCTTGCAGAATGCTAATGCATGCATCAAGAAGGTGTGAACGTCAATGAAGGAAACTTTTATCTTTAGTGTAAGTATGACGTGTGCCATACGTGGAAAATGTCGAGGAATAAATGATGTGAGAAACGGAGATAGGGGATATAAATTATTTTTAGAAAGGGTAAATATGATCTGCCTGGCTGTGGCTGAAAAAACGAAAGGAACGGTGAGAATGCAGCGGTGTGGTGTAAATGTGTTATGTCGGAGTGAAGAGAGTGAGAAGAAGAAGGCTTGCATTCCTATGAGAGACAATGTAGCTACAGAGCTATAGTGAATTTTTGTTGGTGAGTAACTAAATCTAATGGTAAATTAAGTTGGAACGTTCAGTATGTTGGTTGTAACATATTGTCCATTTGAAGGTGATGTTGAGAGGAATGCAATTACTTATAACTGAAATAATGGAAACTGTAGAAACTATAGGGGAATTAGTTTATGATTGTGTAAGGAGAAGATATAAGATGTTTTTGGGAACAAAAGATTTACGAAAATACCGAAGAACAGATGATTTAGAAGTGGTAGACGGATGTGCAGATGAAGATTTTTACATAAAAGCAAATAACTGAGAAAATGAGAGAAAAGAAGAATTGTATTTAGGGTTATGGACATGCAACAGGTATATTACAGTGTTAACAGGGAAGATCTGTAGCATGTGTTTGTGATGTATATGGTGTTCGATGTAGACTTCTGAATGAATCAAGTATGATAGACCTGTGAATGTCGTTAGAATAATGGGTTGAATGATTGTTTAAATTTATAGCGTGGGTGAGTGAGGGATAGGTCATGCTCCTTGTTTAATTAATTTGTATTAGATGTGTTATGAAAGAATTAGAAGTAGGGATGACAGGGTAAAGTTTTAGAATTATGGGGAATGGAAGAGTGTGGAGGTTAAAACCATCTAAAAAAAACATTGATTTTTTTATTTTGTTTCTTCCTTTTCAAATAAAAAGTAATTAAAAATTTCTAAATGTAAACATATAGATAACATACTATTATTATAGTATATAACTAAATGTGAGAAACATGTCGAGAAATTTTACTTGTGGATACAATACTAAGATGACATAGTAATTAAGTCTGGGTCAGATAGTTGGGCATAAAAAGGATAAAACTGTCTGAAATACGAGTAGCATGAACTCTCCTCAAAGAAGGAGGTACATGACTGTAAAATTCAAAAAGAACAATGCAAATTCTCTAAATTGTAATATTAATAGAGTAAGGAGAGTGTTCCAACAGTTCGGAGAATAGAAAGATTGGAGAGAGCTAG
The DNA here is from genome assembly GCA_015478945.1 of Trachelipus rathkii. Lineage (NCBI taxonomy): Eukaryota > Metazoa > Arthropoda > Malacostraca > Isopoda > Trachelipodidae > Trachelipus > Trachelipus rathkii. The sequence goes on from JABUQX010112188.1 coordinate 16,360, forward strand.
TTAGAGTAAGAAAGTTTAGGAGTTGACAAACCGTAGACCTCACTTTTTTATCAAGGAGAGCAATATGTGTGAAACTACAGCAGATATGAATTCATACTCTAAATAAGGGCGAGCAACGCCAATATGAAGAGCTAGCAACTGTGGATGATGAGAAAAATTTCCCAAGGATCCTTGGAACATCAAATTTCCTAGAAACTTGCTAAAAAGAAGACAATGTAATTCTTCTAAGAAAGATCACGAGAAAAAAAAGAATATTAAGAACATAAGTATAGTAGAGTTGCGTACTCAAAGAAGAAATTATAGTTGCGTGGAAGATTATGTCAAGTAGATAGATAAAGAAGCTGAATAATTAAGGGATTGAAAACAATCATAAGATGAGAAAGATCAGTGGTCTGTTGTTTCAAGGCTACAATCCTAACATCATTTATTTGCTGTTGAATAAGTCGTCTTTCAAAGTGGTGGAGTTATCAATCTCAGACTGGAGAGGAGACACAATAGCAAATAGATCATTAATTCAAAGTAAAAAAAAATGTTGGGATAAAACAGATTTCTGTGGAACACCACTAGGATGAGTTAAAGAATAAATCAGAATAAAGAACGAAGTACGCGCCATTATATTTTATAATATATATATATAATAATTTATATAGTATAAATATATAATATTATTATAATATATATATTATATATATACTATATATATATATATATTATTAATATATCATATATATTTTTATATTACAGTATAGAAAGTATATAATATATATATAATATATCTATATATATATGAGATAATCAAAATATGTTTTAAAAAAGTTAATGTCTTTTTTAAGTTAAATTTTATATTTTGATTGCATCAAGTTAAATATAAAGGATATTAATTCTGAAACTTAATATTAAGGACATTATCAAAACCAAAAAGTTAAAAAAATAAAAGTATTAGTTTAAAAGGATTGATTAAATTACCAAATAATCCAAAACATTAAACATGGTTTTTAGTGTTTTTATATCAAAACACCAGTTGATTTTATGTCTTTTAAAAACTCATTACTTTTTCTTATCCAACCATTACATATATATATATATATTATATATATTATATATATATTATAATATATATATATATAATATATTATAATATATATATATATATATATTATAAATATATATATATATATTATATATATATTTATATAATATAATATATATATATATATTAATATATATAGATATAATAATATATATATATATATTATATATATATATATATATATATATATAATATTTATATATATATATATACTTATATATTATATATAATATATATATATATATATATTATATTAATATATATATATATAATCTATATATTATATATATATATATTATAATATTAATAAATATATATATATATATATATAATAATTATATATATATATTCTTTCTTGCTTCTTTATCTACCTTTTTTATCCCAGAATGGGAGTAAGGTGCGCTACAAGCATCGGAAAAACGCAACATACGTCTCGGCTTGTGAAGAGATGTTCTAACACACATGTGCAAGTAGGGCCCCCATTCCGGACTCCGGTCAGGGTGTTATAAGATTTCACCGACCTTTTTAGACCGCACCCTTTCTGGACCCTTTTTGACCACGCGACCTTTTGGGCCTTGACCTTTTTGGCAAGCCAATTTTTTACTTAAGTTTTTTGTACCTTACCTTTTTTGAGAACCCGGCTTTTTGAGAACCCGATTTTTTCGAGAACCCGGATTTTTTGAGAACCCGGATTTTTTGAGAACCGGAGATTTTTTTGAGAATCCGGATTTTTTTGAGAACCCCAAATTTTTTGAAGAACCCAAATTTTTTTAGAAACCCAATTTTTTTGAAGAACACAAATTTTTAGAGAACCCTAATTTTTTTGAGAACCTAATTTTTTGAGACAACCCCAATTTTTTTCGCAACCCTTAATTTTTGCAAACCTATTCGAAGACAGGGTGCGCCAAACGATCTGGTAAAAGCAACCTTGACGTATTGCCCCCCCTACTTTTACGCCCCCTAAATTTTTCGACCATGGGTCAATTTTTTGCCCACAGGTAATTTTTGATCGTCCTTTAGGGGCTTAGCCCTTTTTTGATGTCTAACCTTGTTTACCATGATATTTCGACCAACCCATTGGTGATTTTCCATGGGTCATTTTTTGCACACGTAATTTTTGGCTACCTTTTGGTCTTCCATGGGTCAATTTGGCCCACGGTAATTTTTTTGCTACCCTTGTTTCCATGGGTCAACATTTTTGCCCACTAGGTAATTTTTTGCTACCTTTGAGTCTTCCAGGGTCAACTTTTGCCCACAGATAATTTTTGCTTACCCTCTTGGTCTTCCATGGGTCAACTTTGGACCGACGGTATTTTTTGCTCCCACTTGGTCTCCTTGGGTCAATTTACCCACCTAATTTTTTCCGACCAGCCTTTGCTTCCATGGCCATTTTTGCCACGGTTAATTTTGATTCTCCATATAAGGGGCTTAGCCGTATTTTTGATGTCTTTACCTTGTTGCCATGATATTTCGGCCTTAACCTTGCCATATACAATGGGTCAAGTTTGTCCCACGTAATGTTGGGGCTACCCTTTAGGGCTAGTAGCCGTTTTTTGATGATCTTACCTTCTTGACCATATTATTTTCGACCTTAATCCTGCCATAAATACCCTATGGGTCCAATTTTGGCCTGGCCACTCCCAACCTTCAACATATTTCGCTCCTAACTTGAACGCATGTATGGATCAATTACACACACACACCTACACCACACACACACACACACACACCACACACACACTATACATTTATACACCACACACACACACAACACTTTATACATACATTCACTATGAAACTTTACACTCACCAATAGATACTTGCACTTACATTTCACTTATACACACGTACAAACACACGAACAATCCTTGGTCTTCCCTGGGTCAATTTTGACCAAGGTAATTTTTTGTCCTTCCTTTAGGACTTTAGCCCTTTTATCTTGATTGTCTAACCTTGTTTGACCAATGAATTATCGGACTTGACATTGCCAAATTACCATGGTGTCAATCTTGGACCCAGCTAATTGATGGCTTTTGATGTTCCCAATCACCGTAAAGAAGTATCTAGGGATGTTCTATTAGTGTTCTCATGAGTATAAAGCATGGATGCCAGGTGACGTTCCAATGAGTGCATGAGTGCCAATGGTGCCAGTGCATGCCAGAATGAGTCAGTGAGGCCACATAGTGCCAAGTGAGTGCCACATAGTGCCAACTGATTGCGCTTTTTTCAAGCCTTTTCTAACCTTTCCCTGACCCTGGAATAGCCCTAATATGGGTGTCTACCCCTAGGTATAAGTATGAGAACCGAATGTGACATTAATCTTGCTAGAAATGCTTCCTAACTATGATTAAGTATTTTATAAACACTTATAGCACTTCACTCTCATAGACACTTACACTAGCCATATACACTTACACTCACACGACAGGTACACTTACACTTACACCACACACCGAGCTCAATTTGTTGGTCATCATTTTTATTTCAACTTAAAATTTTAGTTAAAACATTTCGCGAATCTAAACTGTTAACTCATAAACCTATTATTTACACATTATATTTATTAAATTATTTTTTCTAATACTTTTTACTTAATACTTTTAATTTATTAAAATTTAAAGAATTGCATCCAAATGAATTATATCCAGCTCCTGTTTATAGTTAAACATCTTTATTTTACTACAACTGTCGAAATTTTATTAAAAACATTAACATACATACCTTAAAGCAGTAACATCAGTAAATCAATAGAGTGTTACCTAAACAAGGGGATTATTATGCTTTTGTTTACTGCTTAACTGCTTTAACTCATGTTTTTAACTGCTTTAACTCATGTTTTACTGTTTTGAACTTATAGGTTTTTCTGCTATATTCAACGCACATAGTTTATTAACATAATACCTTAAAGCAGATAAATCAGTTTAATCAATAGAGGGTACCTAACACCCAGGGTTAGTATGCTTTTGTATTTACTGGAACCTTTACTGCTTAACTCATTACTGCTTAACTCATGTACTGGGCTTTAACTCATATGTTACTTAGCTTTAAATAAACATATTCAATAACATTACATACCTTAAAGCAATCAGGGGGATAAATCAATAGAGGTTTACCTAACACCAAGGGGGATTAGGTATGCTTTTGTTTTACTGCTTTTACTGCTTTAACTCGGTGGGTTTTATGCTTTAACTTCATGGGTCTTACTTGCCTTTAACTTTGCTGGCTTTACTGGCTTAGTACTTTTCTGCCCCTTACTGTTTTTAACTCACCCTTATGGCCCTTTACCCAAATAACCTTATGTTTTAATGTGAAACAAGAATATATATATAAATAATAGAAAATATAGAAAGAAGGTAGTAGCAACTAATTAGAGAACACACACACACCAAACACACACCACCAACAACAACACACCAATTCCGCCTCAACTATGACCAAGCCTCATGATCCTCAATCCCCAGTGACGGCCCTCTATACGTGGAACTAAAGATATAACGCTCGAAGGTTCTAATTGTGCACAAATTTGGCGAAAGAACCCATTAATGGAGAAAACACATTTTAAAAAAACTTTAGCTGTAAACTTTATTTCAACTATTAGAGGACAGAGTTAATTTTAGATCTATATGAAGCAGCCTACTTAGACCTTTCGACTACATAATACATTTGACTCTCCGCGACTGTAGTACTTAGTACACATCCATCGGACACACTTAGCACTTTAGACCTCATCGACACTTCCAAAGCCCTAATACGACCGAATCCACTTCGAACTTAGTCTACCATAATAAGATCCTTCTGACACTCTAGCAAATTTTAGATCCTCCGACCTTCACAAGCACTTTAGACCAATCCTAGACGACTTAGCACTTAGACTCCTTCAGACCATCTCCTAGCATTCTAGTACCCGACAGCTCTTTTCGACTTTAGCACTTTAGCACCACCTACCATCAGGACTTGAGACGTAACTTCGCAACAACCATATTTCAGACTATTACACAAGTAACCTTGAAGATAACCTCTTCGGACTAATATCATACACCTAAAGAAACGTCATTCGTTAGCAACCAAATAGTTAACGTTACTGAATGTAGTATAGCTATAGATTATAACAAACACAAAAACTAAATATCAACTCACAAAAGCTCCATTAGGCAAGCTTGCACAGTAACATTAAACCGAAAGTAATTATAATCTGGCGACTTGAAAAAATATTTTATGAAGAAGAGTAATTGCCTATACAAAGGAAAATAGTGAAGAAGCTAATAAAAACAATATTTTCTTTCAATCCGTAATATTAACGTGGCAACAGAGTCTCAAAAATATTAAGATGCACGCCGGACGTTTGGAGGGCGCAAACTGAAAAGTATATGTACGAAATCGAAAGCGTCCTAAAAGTAAATATGCTAAATCGAAGGTCTAAGTGCGCATTTGATTCAAAAAAATAAATAATTTCTCGAAGTAAATGAAACTAAGATTATCACATAATAAATTTTAAGTTCTGAAATCATAATTTTTCGGAATTCTTATGCACGTAGAAACCTTTAAAACCTCGACACCTATACACATACATGATCTATGCGAGAACAGATTCTCGAATTCTCCTGCAATGAAAGAGAAATTATCAACACGTTATAAGCAATTAAAAAGCCCCGCAAGTTACATTAGAAACCTCTTAAAAAGTAAGAATATTCAGTGTAAAGCAAAAGATATAACAGTTCAACTAAAGAAACCTGCGCTATAGCATGCATTATTTGTCTAAATTAGTTAACGTAATTACAATATGAATAAATTCTGGTCTTAGTTCATCACATGGAAAAGTATAAATTATTAAACCACTATACAAAAAAAAATCATGGATCAAAAGCTAATCTCCATCAGTAAACATTCTCTTCACTCGTAAGGAAAATCATGGTAGTAAGTGTAAAAACACAAGATAAAATATAATTATTGGTTCACAGGATTATTGATCTCACACTCGACGGCGGTGTATATCGATAGAAAGTCGAGAACTTAGTAAATTGGGAACAAGTAGGGCGTCGTGTAATGGCAGGTACAATCCTTTAAGTCATTTATTATTTGTCTGTTAATAGCTTATCGGTGCCAATAAAATACGAAACATTTTTGCAAGATTAGCGATACGCGACGGAGTAATTAGATAGGCAGAACCTAAGGTTCCACTGGTCCGAGTGGCCGTGTTATTAATCATACTTGAACTTAACACTATATACATACGTCATTCGAGTCGTCAGGAAGGGCTATAAGCTATAAACTTTAAAGAATACGATTCTGGATGGGGTGTGAAATACACAGGTGGCGATAAGGGGCTTTAAGACGGGCAAAAATGAATAAATGTAAAGGAAAATACTGGTCTGGAAAGAGTCTATGCAACCCCTGCGCAAAACCGTGAACCATTGTGTACAGAACGATAACGTAGCCTTTAAATGCAAAAGGTAGCTACAAGACAATTAATGGGTGGTTGGAAACTAGCGCCCACGGCTGGAACAAGTAATAGTATATAAGCGCCTCGAGACTTTAGAAAAAATTTTATTCACTTTCTCCGAATCGAGTGGAGGAATGGTAATTGTCTATCAATATTTACGTTCGTAAAGTCATCTAAGTATTATACTAATTATTATTTTACATGAAGTGTCAGTCCTGTTGAAGGATAAATGCACTTCCAAACAATAGAAAACGCCAAGGTAGGAATTGTGCTTGCGAAATAAAACAAACACCTCAAGGAAGACAAAGAGAGGTTAGTGAAATAAGATTTAACTTGGTGGATCGTGAAAAGACACCCTTGACCATTAGTTAACGGACTTATAAATATGAGCCTTTAAATTTGACTGAAAAAATTCCTGAAAAAGGAGATTAGGTGATGAGGACGTGGCGAAGATTAGGAATAAGCAGAACCAAGAAGATTTATAAGTTGTGTCAGTCTTTCGAAGGACGTTCTTCATCACTAATATAATCCTCCGATGTGCTCGTTAGAACTAAGTATTGTTATGTGGAGGGCCAAGCGATAAAAACAGGTAATCTGTTTAAAGATGAATAACCATAAGCCTTTCGAGCAACCCACTTGAGTGTGGAAGAATGTAGTCATGTAGTAGTGGTGGAGGGGTAACCACGTGGCACAATGGTAGCTGTGATGGAAAATTAAAGTGGTAGTGTTGTACTGTTAAATATAAAAATTAAGGAACTGCACCCTTCGGGAGGAAAATCAAGTATGTAAAAAGTTAACCTGAGGAAAAAACTAGGCAAAGGAGGAAAAAAGAGTATCGATAACACAAGTGGTAGGTCAGTAAACTAACAAAGAGAAACTAGGAAGAAAAAATAACCTGTCAACTCGACAATCTAGCAAAAATATTTCCTTGAAGAACAAAAAGAGAACACGAGGTCATTCTGCATCTAACAGAAGGAAGTGAATTCTATAGGGTCTGCAATAATAACCGTATCTCGTGAACCCCGACTCGCCGCTTAAGAGAAACGACAAATGGATGACTTCGCTTCATCGTCAGCGGACGAGAAGCCAAGGTAATAATAGCTAAAATTTAATTATAATAAATATTGTCAACTTTTTGTCTCAATTTTATTTTGAAAAAAATGGATGAATTTTATTTATATAATATTTATATGAATAGATTATTTATTAATATTTTAACTTCTAAGCAAGGTACATTTGCTCAATTCCTGAAATTTAGTCCGTCAGATTAATTAAGATATTGAAACTGCAATGCAGCATATATAACCAAATCCCTGCCATAACTACCGAATCTATGCCGTTTCGAAGTAAAGAGCCATGCGCCATCTGAACCACCAACTACAACGCCACCGCCATCGCTCTATCTGCCAAATAAATTACATCAAAAGCAGTAGCAGCGCAAGCCTAACAGTTTCAGAAACTAATAGATGATAAAAGACGGTAAATCGTATAAGACGTCGTATAGTGTAACAGAACCTAGATCGATAAATGGAATGCGACAAAATTCATAAAAGGCAGTATGTTAGTTTTTTTAAATGAAAAGTAGAAACATAATTTTATGTTACTAATGATATAATAAAATAATATCCTTGTTTTTGTTTTATTGGTTTGGAAAAAACAATTCAAATTTAATATATTTTTAATGAGAACATAGGAAAAAAATTAAAAATAATTTCAATTATTGAACATTCAGAAATAATAATTGATAATTAATAATATAAATTATAATATATTCAGACGCTGTTGGTGGATTGGAATTTTGAGGATTAAACATCGTAAAGAGATATATGAAGTCTACTATGATGTGGGAAAATCTGAAGGATTAATTAGAGATTGAAAAAATACAACTTTTTGAATTAAAGGACTTTACATCTTTTTCCGCTGGAAATAAAAGCACGCACTAAATGGATAAAAATGAGAGTCGGCCGCTGCGTGATCTGATAACCCTCCATGTAATTGGTGTGATCCGTCGAAGGCGAACGCGATCAGCTTGGTGTAAGCTGGTCATAGAATAAGTAGTTATGTCGGGCGGCAACCAAGTATAAACACCAGATTAATATAGCGCTTCGTCTTTGGTTCACAGAAAGAAGCAAAACTTTTGTTTAGATACGAACTCTTCAAGGCTCCATATTGTATAAACATTTCCAATTATGGGGAATTAATAAAGAAGACGTACTAAAAGAATAATAAGAATAGCTTAAAATAACGGGAAAACAAGTTATTAAATCCAGAAAATATGCTAGGAAACGGGGCGAAAACAACAACAACTTCACGAGGAAAAGACCTACCACATAAACTTTAAATAAAGAATATATCAAAAATCGAGACCAGGAACCGCTACAATCGCACTAATAAAGATATAGAATTTCAAGAAATACAGCTCCAACGAGGCAAAATATAAGTCAATATAACTTCCGTACTTTAATTATCAAAGAAGAGTGTAGCAAAGCAGATCCTTAAGGAAGACTCGGGAATACCACTTCAGCTGAAGCAAAATCAGTCATCGATAACGAAGCCCGGTATTCTGAATTTACCTTTACCTAGGGGAGGACCGAATTTATTAGCTTACAGGTTAACCCGAATAAAGTTATCGTACAGTCTGGATGCGAGTCGAGCAGCAGCGGAGGCATGCGAGCAGCAGCAGCAGCAGCAGCAACCTTTACCTGGATGTGCTCTTTTGTTGTCAGGCGTATGAGGTTTGAAAGACCCACGCCGGCAGCGCGTTACCCAAATACAATTCTCCAAGCTAGGCGGAGCGGTGAGGCAATGCGGAGGCGGAGCGCAGCGGTGGATTCAGCCAGCAGCAGCAGCAGCAACAGCCTTTACCGATTCTCTTTTTTCACGAGGGTGAAAAGACCGCAGCTGCTGTTACCCTAATGTAGCATGGCTGTCCCTGGTAGCACGGTAGCGGTAAGCGGGATGCTATACGCAGCTAACGCAGCAACCAAGGAGCCGATAAAGCAAAATATAGCACACAATAGACATGGTATAGCAAGTCAAAGCACGTGCAGCTAGTCGGAGCGAGCAGACGGGGTTTAGAGCAGCCGGAGCAGCAGCAAAACTGGCCACGATGGTTTTTTGTTCCTGAATACACCCAGGCAGCAGCAGCAATGGGCTGGGCGACTGTATGTGTTGGTCCGTGATGATCACCCTAATGCATTAAGCG
>JABUQX010112189.1:10000-29099 GCA_015478945.1 Trachelipus rathkii
TTTTTTCACCCGAAATTTAATTAAATTTGGAGGCGCCTCTTCACTTTATTCCCCAAAGCTTAAAAGTCTCTAACTCTTTGCATTATAGAAAAACGTTATGTTAAATAGTTCATTATTATTATTATTATTATTATTATTATTATTATTATTATTATTATTATTATTATTATTATTATTATTATTATTATTATTATTATTATTATTATTAGTAGTAGTAGTAGTAGTAAGTAGTAGTAGTAGTAGTAGTAGTAGACAGTAGTAGTAGGAGTAGTAGTAGTAGTTAAATAAAGGAATAAAATATTTGTATATATAAAAATTAATTTCATTTATACTATTGGAACAAATATATATTTATTGACCCAATGAAAATCGATTACCAGAATAAAATGTTTATTTCTGGAAAAATTGTGTAGCGTCTATTAAAGCAATTATTTAAGTAATAAAAATTCTTTATTTTGTATAACTAGTCAATAAAAAGTAAAAGATAAACTTTTAAATTATACTGAGGAGACAGTTGAAGTAAACAAGTCTTTGGGTTATTGGAAATAATTATAGTATCTCTGAACCAATTATATATTTATGTAGCAAACATTACAAATACTATGACGATTGTGGGTTAACCAGGTAGAAATAAGGTAAAGGTAAAGAAAGGTAGGTAGGCAACGTGTTAATTTTCCTCCAAAATAAATAGTGAGATACATGTATCATGCCAAACAAACTGCTTAAAGTGATTACATTATCTGACCTTGAGAAATTACCTGGGATTTATATTTAACCTCGCTCTTAAACTAGTGTTTTGGTGAAGAATGGAAGTTAAGGTGTTGTGGAAAATATAAGTAAGTACGCGTATTTCACACAACTCAATATACAAAAAGAAAATCATGAACTTAGTATAAGTTGGCAATTCGATAAGGGCATTATTTCCAACATTGGAGAGAAATTGTGGATTCGGAGAGGATGAGAACACCATTGATTTTGTCTCCTCCAAAACCTTCATTAACTATCGTCTTTAAACAGACAAAAAAGAGGGAAAAAAGAGGAGGGGCGGAAATTTCATCGTACGCTGAAAACGAGCGATCTCGTAGTGGAGGGCTGGGGGATGGAGCACTGCTGTGGTTGTGGTGCGGGCCTTGGCGGGGGGGCCTCCACAGGCGGGGGCGGGACCATTCGCATATCCCCCCAATTTTTTTATTATTACAGCTTCGGCGGGCGCTGTTGAGTTGGCTGGTTACTTCGCGAAATGTTCTTCACCCTTTCCTGGTTTTATGATTTGGATCGATCTACATGTTCTTGGGTCTCTTTTTTGAACTGATCCTAACACAAGGTGTTGGGTGGGGGAAGTAAGTGGCGAGCCAGGGTCGAGTGCTAACAGTTGATGAGGTTATGTGAGCAAGTTTAGTACGTTGTGTTTGTTTTTTTAAATCTCAAACATAGGACACTTCGACCAAATAATAACGAATTTCTATGCAGTTGTTTTGTCGTGCTTACCGTGGCATTGTCTATCGTAAAAGATAAGACGGTAGCAGATTGTATATGGCGAGTGCTAGGAAGTTAAGAAAGGACAGGATGGATAACTTTGTGAGGATATATTGATGGTTGCACTGGCGGTATCGTTTTGTGTTCAAGACCAAGGGGCGTGATTATCGCATAGCATCGAATTTGGTTAAGGCTTGGTCAACACGAGAGTTAAATGGCATATTGTGATGACGTCGTTGCTAATTTCTACGAAGACTGTTTTTAGTAATATGTTTACTAAGTATTTGGAATTCTGCGAGAATACAGGAGATTAGCCATATAAAATTATTGCATAAATATTATTATCTAATTTATTAGTTCCATTTATAAAGAAGGCAATAAGTCAGATCGACCTGGTATCATTAATGGCTACCACCCTACGCACCACACTCGCACCATATTCTTGTATATCAAGTGTGTTTATTAAGTCTATGTTAGGCTTCTGTAGAGAATTTTTTAGGACATATCAAAGTTAATTCGTAATTAATAAATCTCTTTAAATTTAAGTCTAACGTAGTATCGTCGAAATGCAAGCTTCTAATGATGCGCTGCATAGTATTATTACTATTTCCCTCCAAATTGAAACCTAGCAGATGAAATTTAGTAGTCCATATATCTCAGTCATTCAATTTTGCTTCTCTTATATGACCATTTTTTGTATCCGACGAACTACCCCACGAGACAACCTGCCTTGTTACTGTGCGTGTAAATTTTTATGTTTTATATGCGGAGAATTATAGTTCATAATTATTTTGTTTATTATTGTAGTTTTATAGTTCACCCCAAGCTAATAAAGATTCCTGAAAGAACGTTGTATATAAAACGAAGGAAACTGTTGTCTTTCAACCCAATTTAGAACATGCTATTGAATTGTAGTTAAATGTGGGTCCAATCGACACCTACTGAGATCAGTATAGTGGATTGTCCCTATTTCATCTTTACTGATGTTAGCATCTAGATCTAATAGGTGCTTGCCACCTGTTCAACTAAGCCGCCACACCTCCTTAGTGACACATACATGAGACAGTTTTCAATCAGAAGTGCGCGTTGGTTACAGATTTGTAGAGGCCACAGCTATAGATTAAGTAAGCGATCTGGGGGTATTCTGATATAGAAGATCTGAATGCTGCGGCTATGACTGTAAGCACCAAGTACTCGGTGTAGGTTGTTTAATTATTTAGTATTTTAAGTGCATTTCTATAATAGAAGTTTGGTAATATTTACATATATATAATTGAAACCTTTTTATGTTAAGCATTATTTCAGACTCTATGAGAAGCTTGTTGATTATTTGTAAAATTAGTTTTTTTATATTTTTTTTGCTTGCTACGCTGATTTTTTCTGAACTGATATAGTGAACTCACGATACTATTATGACTTGCTAGTCAATCAGATCCCATACTTGGCGCCGCGAGATCGTACATAAATCAGAGCCCTCAAATGCCGGCTTAGGTTGTTTCATTGGCGTTTACTCTTTTCCATGCATTACGGCTTTTTCCGTTAAGCAAAGTTCTGGTCCTGACCTGAGAGGTACCATTTCTATTCTAGGAGGCAAGTCAGCACACCAATACTCACGGGCAGAGCCCTATTCAAGGAGAGGGGCGTGTTCTAAGATTACAGTTGTGGTATAGGGTATAGCGTAATAGGAAAAAGTATGTTATTATTGAGACTAATATATACGAATTGGTTGATCGGCATCTTAAGGGATACTTAACGTGGCTAACACGAAGAAACAACTTGCTACACATACAAGCATGGTTGCTGAAGAAGGCGATGAAAGATTTTATTGTTGGAATTAGCGATGTGTGCTACGTGGATCGACATATTTTAATTGTATGGTTCATAAACAATCTAGAGGTGTGATGTTTCTGCGTTGGCTGGCCCATTATCTTTTTGGCTTTTCTTAGTATTGTTTTTTTGATTGTTGTTGTGGGTCTGGGATTAGTGCTACAATTTTATTTTCTAACTATAGTAATCAGAAAGAATGTATTGAGTGGCCATGGCATTACACGTTGTCTAAACACAGTTCTAGCCAGGATTAAATCTTTGAACTTACAGTTTTCAATTTGTAATTGCATTTAAATACCCCCATCACCTAGTACAGACACCTCCTAAGTTCTTTGGTTAAATTTTTTACCCCCTCTGTTCATCTTGGATTGTCGCAGAGGTTTTATGAACTACTTTCGAGAACCAACTATAAAATTAGATCTGCTGCCGATGTCAATCGTGCTGTTTTGCAAAGGATATTTCCGTCAAACTCAGGAAGCTGCAAGTTCGGGAGTCGGGTTTTTAACCTGGAAACCAGTTTCATTTAGAATACATTTCGCGAGTCGAGATGTAGTGTAGATGGACACAAGGTAGATAATATTATGGTACAGAGTTACGGGCTTGTTGATTCTTATTTTTACCAAGCCTCAACTTAATTAAAGATGAATGCCAAAGGCAGAAATACTCATTTTTTCAAAAATTTTTATCTGCGCTTTTCAAGATTGGGAATTCTTCACAATTCAGCGTAAACATTTATTTGTTTTTTATTTGTTCCAACGTCGTGTATACTTCGCTTTTCCATTTGGTGTTGTTTGAAATTTCAGGAATGAGACCTCTTTAACTCATACTCAGTTACGTAGGATCTATTCAGTCCTGTTTATTTTTTTATCAATATTTTGGTGACAATGGCCCGTTGTCTTTTGTTTTGACTAGAGATTAAAACTTGTTTGAAATACGCTGAGGGTTGGTGTTGCCCACGATGCACTTATTATTTTTCTTCTACTTATTGTCTTAATAAATTTCTGAGGTATATTCTTTAACGTAACAAATAGACTCGGTAGTGTTTATTTTTGGATCCTACTTAATAATTAAATAATAATACAATAAATATATCATAGTAATAATTTTATTAACGATTATCAAGTTACTAAATAGTATATTTTTTTTTCAGTCTTTCAATGTTAGGCTCGGCTTCAACTAAATATTTATTTTCAATAAATATCATACCTATCATATCGGTATATTTGATTTATTTATTTATTTATTTATTTCTTTTTCTTATAATATATTCGACCAGCTTGTTTATTAGGGGCCTGTAAGCCTCTTCATTTATAGTCTAAATTATTTTACTAATAAACTATCACTAGAATATACAGCTATAACACGTACATATACGGTTATTTTGTGTGCTGATATTGTTCTATACGTCAGGCTTTTATAACTTTTTTAATATCAAAGCCCTTTTTTCGTAGCGATCGAGGGTCTCGGTGTGGGTTTCTGAAGGTATGCAAATTACTTTCCAAGGCCAGAAACACCCCAGAATTGAGGTAGGGAATTCAGAGCTGTAGTAGGAAATCCACAGTACGACAGAAGTTATCTTCGGACGTGCGCCGATGTCACCAGAAATAATGAAAATTTTACTAAAGCCTTCTGAAGATTAAGAGAAGTTAAAAGAGCGGATTTTTTTTCAGGAAATGATAGTTGACATTTTAAAAGTTTTTCACTATAGAAAGACTTTAACAACTATCGGCTGAGGGGGTCCGTTTAACTACTTTAACTGCATCTCAAATAAAGGCATAGCCTTCCACTTTATAGCCTGAGTGTCACAATCTGTCTCTTCCTTGACTAAAACCATTACTTTAGTCGGCTCAACTATCTCTATTTTGGAGGCAAGCACCGCAGATCTCGTCAATTTATGGATTTTATAAGCTCCTATTTTATTTTTAGTTACTTTACTATATTAATTATTATATTATTTATTCACGTTAGTACCTATATTATTATTAATTCATTCATTCAACTATATACACTCATTATATATATATATATTAGTTAATTAATTATTATTATATTAATTTTTTGATAGCCTACAGTCAGAATATCAAAAAAAGAAACTTGACTTTTTTACTTTTAAACTGCATTTTATTTTAATTAAATTTTTGATATCACCAACTTTACAGTAATGATTTACTTTAAAGTTTTAAAGCGTTTAGGTTATGCTCCTCTCTATTTGCTTGGCGAAACGGCGCGTCTCTGGCGCACTCATCTATTCCTCTCCATCGGATGGGCTCCCACACACACCGGAGAGAGACGAGAGGCACGGAGGCGGGGAGCGAGAGCGCGCGACTTTCGCGGCGCTCGGGTGTCGCTCCGTTGGTATGCGCTTATAAGTCTCTTGCCCTCGCACAGCAGCGAAGGGTACTCTGTTGGTATTTTAGAGAATTGGCTGAACGTTTTCCTTGTCCGAACTGGGTGTTATTCGTTCTCCTCGAGTATATGGGTTCCGAACAGCTCGCGCTCGCGACTGCGTCGTAAATGATTTAAGGCTTCGCTCATGGCCCGCGGCAACACGGGGGCGTGTTCTTCACGGTGCTAGGTGAGAGCTAGGCCCACCTTAGTTATATCTGTAGAAAAAGTATAAAAAATTTTTTTTTAGTTATTTTTATGTATTATTTTCTTTTTATTCTTTGGCCCCTTTTGAAAGTGATTTTGTTTGATTATTTTATAAATCCTTTTTATTTTTTATTATAGTATCTATTTATATGCCAAGTTATGGCAGGAACCCAGAAACATGAGTTCTGGCTCCAAAGATATTGTGTATTGACGTCCCTGCCACACTTTTTTTCCCCATTGCTCCAATGTTGGCAGCAGAGTAGGGCTGGGCTTTTGCCTGGTCGTCAAAAAATCCCAAAAGTCATAACAAATGGATTTTTGATGTCATGGCATAATTTCCATTTAGCATTGTAGGGGTGCATTACGAACCAGCTCATGGTGTACTTTTATTTATTTATATTTATTTTTTTTTTTCAATTAAAAAAATGGTATTGTGTCAAATATAACATTTCAGATTTAAGATCACTTTTTTTATATTGTCACACTTTCCAATTTGAATAAAAAAAGAAAAGAAAATAATATCATGTTATTACCAGTATCTTAAAAAATTAAAAAAATAATAATACCATGGTTTTAACGGTTAGATGATTTACATTATCCAAATGTTATATTTTCATATATATTCCAGCATCATCCCTCTGGAAATTACAATAACTTAAATCTTTAAAATATGGAACATTAAGTGTGATGAAAAAATTTGACTTTACATTGTTATTTTCAATACCATATCTAATGTCTCCCTCTCTATACAAGATAACGACACAGGATGCCGGCATTTGGTACCCCCACTGTTGGAGATTATCCTAATAGTGTGCCCTTGATCTTATATGAATGCTTTTTATGTAGCTCTCCTACATTGAACTGCCACTTTCTTTTTCCTTAACTATCAGCATTACTAATCTATCTTTATCTATTAGTTGTTGCATGTTTTTGAATTTGCCTGAAACGTGAAAGACTTTGGTTGTTTATTTGTGTTGGATGACTACGGCAGATTTTAGGGCATTGTTATATGTTGGAGTGTGGTTTTCATAACTTTTTTAATTTTTTGACAGAACTCAGTCATGTTATTTATCATTTGGGGTTGGTTCAGTTATTTTTTATAGATACTGAAGAAAGTATGGGTTTATAAATTTTATTACTACATAGCAAACAATATCTCCGATTCCCAGTGAAATATGCGTTTTTTTTTTTATATTGTGTCATTGCTGATATAGTGGCAAGATATGGGTAGCGGTTTGCTAAGCGAATTCATCCTCAGTACATGATCATTCCAACATTAGATTTCACTTTTCTTGTATTTTTTGGAAAAGTCCAATATAACTACCTGTAGGTCACAAGGAAATCAATCAAGGACTCATCTGAATGATTGCACCATCATGAAAATAAATGAGATAGAAACAGCCATAGCTGGAACCGCTCACATATCTTTTAGCATATCTCCGGTGTTTATGCAAATGGGGATATTTGGATCACACCCTCAAGTTTTCTTATATTGATTTTAATGCTACTGGCCTTTTATTTATAAGCTATCAATTTTGTTTCCATAATAATAAAGAAAACTCAATTAATGCCACCGAATCAGTTATTTTTGCCATACTCTTTATTTTTCACCCTGTTTGAAGATTACTACATCCTCCTAGAAAGCTTGTTTTACCAGGGTAGGGTGAAAACTCCTAGAATTTTTAATATCTATGGAGTGTGAAGTAAATTTTTACATCTATGTCATTAAGAAATCTTTAATAATTTGCCCTGAGCTGTATTAACTACTTCCCTGGATCAAAACTAGCGTATAAGGTTGTTTGAAATCCAAAACGTCAAACACATGAAATTGAAAAAGTAGAAATAAAAGGCTTTTATTTATCTACATTTTTTTATATAGGAACAAGTCTTACCGGCTCTGGTACCATATTGCAAGTTATTATAACTTAATTATGTAAACCCTTCTCTACTACATTTATTAGTCTTTATTCTAAAAGGGTCCAATGTGGTGCATAACATATTTCTCTCTAAATGGAATCTTGGAGATGGATTTAATTTCTACATAATCTTTGTAATGGTTTTGTTTTAATTTTATGTGTTCTGCCATACATTAATTTCAACATTGTATGCCAGTGTTTAATGTTTTGTCTAAACTAGCTGAGTATGCTGTTGCATATAAAATCCTTTTAATATATGCAGTAGTTTATATACCCACATATGTAGCACTTCATATCCTTTCAAAATTATTAATAGTCGTTCGTGAATGATTTTTATCCACAGATATTGGATTTTTTTTGTCATTAAAATCAGGCATTTATCAAGCTTTGGCAGAATGTTACTCTTTACTCAATTATACCATCAATTTATCAAGAGAAAAGGTTAAGTTCGTGTGAGCCAACATTTGTTTCATTTCGTTTGGGGGGTTCCTTTTTTTGTTTTTATTAATATTGAAGATGTTATTCTAGAAAATTTTCTCTGCTTGAGATTGTCCCTAATAATGACATTTACAGCTTCTTCTTCATGATTGAGCATATGCATTTGAATCACAAATTGGAAAACAACAGGGTGGGGTTTTTCTCATGTACTTTACGTTTTAAAATTATGATAATTTTCTTACAAGTGTGAAACTTAAGGATAGTTTATTCAAAGAAGAAAACCTTTCTAATTTAAATAAGGGTACAAAAGAAAGAGTTTTTTATAAAATATCTAAATCTTGTATTATTCTATTATATAAGGGCATTTGGGCAATCAGGGTGATCTTTTAAGTCGTCCCATTAGCTTATTTAAATATAGGCCATTTACAATATAAAGTGAATTTTTTACTCAAAAAGCCTTGTTGGAAACACTCGCGTAATCGTAACTTACTAGGATCTGCTGGAGGATCCTTCCCATGATGAAAGGTTATTCGGGGGGTGTTTGTCACCATGCAGTTGTCAATAAAGAACTGTCAGCTGAGTTGTTTATAATGATCCCTTTTCTTTCTCCTGATTTTGTTTAATTTTTGCGAGCGAGGTTATAGTACAAATTGACGGAGATTCAGTCAATATAATTTCTTTTAGCAGCCGGCGTGGTAGTTGGTGGGCGTCGGTGCGCTCGGGCGGGCGACCGATGCGAGTGGCTGCTCGGTATATTGCGCGGGCGGCAGTTTTGTAGCGTTCGAATATACGCTTTTGCTGTAGTGTGCGGTTTTGGCTCTCGAACAGGGCTTGCGGCAAGTGGTGAACACCGGGACACACCACACTAACACACACCCCTGGAATGAAAGTCTATTTATTTTTTAAAGGTGTGCCAAAAGTATTAGTTGTAAATAAAATCAAAACACTGAAGCTGAACTCCAAATTTTTCAGCAAATAGCTCAAGAACTGGAATAGATCTGTTAGTTTATTTTTGTTTGAAATTAATTTAATTTTTTTGGCCACACAAAGAAATTGGCAGGCTTGCAGTACTCTCTGTTTTTCGTAAACATATAAGACACTAACATAAATGTCCTTACTAGCATCAGTAAATGCTATAATATTAATATGAGGAACTGCATAATCGCCATTAATTCTTTTTCAGCTTCTGGTTTTTTACTTTTATTATGACTTTTTGAGCAAATATATTTTATATTCTTTTAGTTAAATTACTGTCTAATTTTTTTTTGTCCCTGTTATAATCTGTCTTTGTTATTTTTGCTTAGTTTTGTTGTAAAAATAGGTTATTAGCTCTATTCTTTGCCTCAGATGAAGCCCCAATATTTAGTTTGGTCAAATAAAAACCATTTAATAGTAGACTAACATAGATCTCATAAGTGTTTGCTTCTGGAAATGCCATTCATTATATTTGTTATATAAGGTATCATGATGAGTTAATCCCCCCAGTCATCCCCAAAATATGCTTACCTTGATTATTTATAGGCTCATTACATACTGTTATCTAATTCCTATAATTTATATTTTTAAACTCTAGGTGGATTACTATGACATTGTGTAATATTGAACCCATAATTGTTTAATATAGTTATGAGCATTTAGAATAGCTAGATGATGGTCACTTTCAAAGCTCAGATGTATAACCTAATAATTATGCCGCATATAGGAAAGAGGTTATACAAAAGATTTTATAAGTTCACATTCAAACTCATCATATATGTCAACATGCACCCCTTAATATTATATAAAGTGCTACTATGAGAATGGAAGGGCTACATCTAATACCAAAAGGGAGTCGCATTAATTTATAAGAACAATAAAATTTATGTTTTTCGCTTTTATATTTTTTTTTTGAACCAACAAAAAATGGAATTTTTCTGTATCCACCCAAGACAATTTAATCTGGTGAAAGGCCTCTCCAAATCAAATACCAGAAGGTATTTATTAAATCTAAGTAGGGTTAATGCGATATCCAATCTATTATTTAAATTAGGTCTTGGCCAGCTAACATTATTATGTGATAGATTAGTTTTGGTTGGTTTTTTATCGAACATTAGGTTCGAACAATATACCAAATTCTAACGCCACTTTTTGTCGGTTTCTACCAACGACCCTCGCATTCTCTAAATTACTTCATTATGCAGTACTAAAATGAAATTTTGGTTATTATTTTTTACTGTATTTATTTCAACAGGTTGAAGTGATACTTTGGTAAGGTTGGTCAGATTATGACATTATTGTACCGCTTCTAAATTTTAGAGGCTCTTTTTGATATTTTTTTAAGCGTTATTGAGTGTTTCAATACAAGACTAACCAAATAAAATTAATTTGGCAAAAATTTTATGTAATTTTATTATTCGCCATAAACAATGGCCATTAATTCAATTCGGACGTCTGTATCCATATCTACATGTGTATTTGCAATCAAGTGTTTTATACGTTCTATGTTTAGCTCTGAGAATTTTTAGGACATCTCAATAATTATCGTAATGTAATAAACTCTTTAAATTTTTACCATAAAAATAATCAGAAGGCCATAATCTAGTATTAATATTTTTGACCTAGGAGTATGAATTGGAACGTAATCCATGTCTCTAGTCGTGTCCCCCAACTCTTGTTCTCAATTTTGAACATCTTTTTTTCGCGAGTAGTCGGCTGCTCCCGTAAATTTCTTTATATACTTCAAATTGGCAATTTTTATTAATTAGTTTAAGTCCCGCTAATAAGATTCTACAAAGAAGTGTAGATATTACACATTGAACTGTTGTTTTTACCCCAAATGAAACATTGCTCAAGTTTATTGGGTAGTATGGTGGCTCCTCCATTTCACCACCTACATGAGTCTATGGATTTCCTATTATTTTTTATTTAGTTTAGGTGCTTATCAGCTAAAGGTATTTTTTTGTTTCATCCAAATGCTGTACAATTGAGAGGAAGGCTATATGTCCTCTGGGTTTGCTCTTGGAGGGACTACAGCCTGGCTACAATGACTGTTATTTTCATTTATTTCTTTTTACATCTTGTACAGGGAGTAGTTTGGTAATATTACTCTTCATTGAAACCTTTTATGTTAAGCATTATTTCAAGACTGTACAATAGCTTTATATTTAATTTTTGTTGCCTCTTGATAGGTCGATAAACATGTTTATTTCAAGAGTAAAGTGGAAAAGAAACTTTCAAATTTAGTTGTTTATTGTTTTTTTTTTATTTTTACAGGTTTCACCGACCACCTACAGGAACAGCCCGTATTCATTAGGAGGGTGTTATTACAGTTTTGTGGTGAAGGTAGGAAGATTATTTATTGTTTTGAAAACTTAACTTGCTACCATTTAAAGGAACTTTAATAACAAACAAGTTTTGCTACCTGTGTTCTGAAGAGGGTTTTCTTATAGGTGTAACATTTTAGTTCAACAACATTGGTTCTGATGGTTTCTGACTTGTGCATTTATTTTTTCTTGGTTGTGTATTGTTTTGTCTGCGGTTTTTTGTGTATGGGATTAGCTCCATTTATTTTTTTAAATTAACATAAAAATGATGAGTGCCATGCATTACAATTTCTACATTTAGCCTTAAATTTGGAACTATACAGTTTTTTTTCAACTTTATGATTTCCCCATAATAAAAAATCTAGTTTCTTTAAATTTTTTTTTTAATTTGGATCCAGGCTGGTTTTGAATTTTTGGACCAATATACAATTTATGCTCCATTCAATCTGCTGTTTGCAAGGTTTTCCGTCAAACTAAGGAAGCTGCAGTTTCGGGGTCGTCTTTAACGGAGAAAACCAGTTTTCATTATAAGATTATTAATTCGGAGAATAAAATATTATGTCACAGGGCTTATTTTATTTTCAAGCTCACTTAAATACTTATCTGGCAAAGGCATAATACTCATTTTTTTCACCAATTTTATCTGCGCTTTCAAGATGGGAATTCTTCACAATCAGCGTAAACATTTATTTTTTTATTGTCCAACTCAGGTATTTCTCTTTAATTTTTGTTTTATTTAAGAATTACCCTTTCATTCATTATTATCTAGTATATAATCCTAATGGTCCTATAAAACATTTATCAATTTTGTGACAATGGCCCGTTTTGTCAGATCTTTGTTTGACTAGACGATAAAACTTGTTGAAATACGTGGGGTTGGTGTTGCCCCGTCCCTTATTATTTCTTCTACCTATGTTTTTCATAAGCATCTAAGCATGTTGGACGCAAGTATGCCATATTAAAAAGATAACCCTATGTTTGATTCTTATATTACTTATAATTCTAATAATCAGAATAAATATACATAGTATACATTATATGCAGTATATAAGTTACTTTATAGTTTATATTTTTTTTTCAGTCCTGATAGGCTGTATGTGGCTTCATACTTAAAGTATTTATTTTCTTCATAAATATAGCCTATTCTGAAAGTTATATCAGTTATTTTATGTTATTATTTAATTTAGTTTATTTTTTTGGTTATAATCTACATACGTTGTCAGTTGTTTTTTTATTACTTTACACATTTTTATATCAAACTCAAATATTTATTTGTACTATAACATAGCTGAATATACAGTCATAAGCAGTCAACAATTATGTTCTTTTGTGCTATATTATTCTATATCAGGCTTTTATCGCTTCTTTTAATTATGACCGCTTTCTTTTCTGTCTGATAGTCAGGTGGTGTTTCTGGAAAGGTAAATACATTTTATAGGCCAAACACACCAAAGGAAATGAGGAGTGGGAATATCAGCCTGTAGAGGAAAATTCAAGAGAAGTTATCCCTATCGACTGCGGCCTTCACAGACAAAGTGAAAAAATTTAACTAATGCCTTTTTGAAGAAAGAATTAAAAAAGGGATTTTTCAAAGATAGTTGATCTTTTAATAATTTTCAAACTATAGAAAAACTTTACAAATATTTTAGGGGTTTTTATTAATCATGTAAAAATTTACTTATATAAAGAAAACATCCTCTTTATGAGCTTGAATTTCTTTCCTCTTGGCTCGCTGATAAAACCATTAAACAGTTTCGGACGCCTAACTATCCTCTATTTTGGAGCAAACCAAATCTGCAATAATGGATTTTTAAGCTCTCTATTTTATTTTTATGTTATTATAATTATTATTTTATTATATTATTTATTATTAATTATTATGTATTATTAATTTTAATTATTATTATATTATCTTTATTATTATTATTATATTATTATTATTATTAGTTTCATTCTTATAAATTTTTTTTATAGCCTACATCAAAATATGAAATTTAACTTTTTACTTTAAACTGAACTTTATTTTTAATTTAAAATTTTGAATAGTAAATTTTTACGCGTATGATTTACTTAAATTTTAAAGGATTTAGGGTTGCTTCTTCTATTGAATTTCTACCAATATTAAAGCGACTGGTGGGTAAGACTAAATCGAGAGATCTATCCAGCTATACAGAATGGAGCCTTAGTTTTAATGATGCTTACCTATTTAAGAAATGTGAAGCTTTCCTTCCAACTGGTATTTTCCTTCATTTATGGGTTGAAAGCCCTCTTCTAATATTTTAAGCCTAGTGCTGCTAACGTTCTCCAAGGTCTAGGGTATGGAATGAGCCTAGGCCCTTAGTTATTATGTAAATAAATATACTTAAAGAAAATTTTTAGGTTATTTGTTATTTTATTTTCTTTTATTCTTTTGGTCTTCTTTTGAATTATAATGTTTGATTTAAATCTTTCATTTTTTTATATAGTATACTATTATATGCAGTTTATGCAGAACGCTGCTGAAACATAGTTCTGGTTCCAAAGATATGTTATTGACGTCTGCGCCTTTTTTTTCCCATTGCTTCAATGGTTCGCAAGAGAGGAGGGCTGGTTCTTTTGCCTGGTCGTGCAAAAAAATCCAAAAATCATAACAATGGACCTTTGACGTCCTGGGAAATTCCAGTTACATTTAGGGTGCATTCAAACCAGAAAACATGGTGTATTTTTTATTTTTATTTATTTTTTTTTTTTAAATTAAAAAATTTATTTTTATTCATTGTTGCAAAATTTTAAACTCAAATTTTATATTTCAATATGGCCACTTGAATATAAAAAGAAAAGAAATAATATAATATATATACAACGAGGTGGACATCGGGTTACTGCCAAAAAAGCTAGTTCCGTTATAGGTACCTCCGTTAACTCGGAAAACAAAGTATTCCGTTATCGTGTATTTCCGTTTCTTTGAAAGGAAAGGGAACGAACGTTACTCCTTAATCCGTTACTTTTAGCTTTTCGGATATGACATTAATTACGCGGGATATTTAGGCATTTATTGAGTCTTGTGTATATTAATTGGTTCGAAGATTATGCATGTATTATTGAAAAAACATACCCTCATGTAAAGACCCTAGCCACGCACTCAAGACTTAATCCTTTGCATCCACCAACGATTTAATTGCAGCCCAGCTAGCCCTCCCATGCCACATTCACAACTTTCCTCATAACCTCTGCATCATCCGTTCCCTTTTCCACCAAAAAATATACTGAAATAATTTAAAATACATGACCCTGGTTCCACGCTTGCTCTCCGATCTAACATAACTGTGCGACACGGAGGGCTGTCCTTACTACTACAACCATACGAAACTGTAGTACTATGTGTTTACGACTTCGACGCTATCAAGAGCATCTTCCTGTTCACCAGCCGCTGCCTCAAATCTCTCTACAATCCTCTCGTTAAACCTCGTCTGCAGATTGCCGCGACACAAAAGCCAAATCATGCCGCATATAAGAATAGGTAGGGCATCATCCACTCTCTTCCCCATTGCCCCATCATTCTAACTTCAAGAATGTGGAGTCGGAGTCGCGGAGTCGCGGAGTCGGGTGTTGGATATTCTTGATGAGGAGGGTTTGTGGAGTCGGAGTCGGAAAATTTTGAAACGACTCCACAATGCCTGAGGTTCTTAACACATCTGCCCTGCCAACTCCCGCCTCTAAGTCCTTCATAACTCCACATCATATATAGTAATTGTAACCGAAAGCGATAATATAAGCTATCATTCCTGCCTAAATCCACTATTATATTAAAAACACATCGGTCTTCAAACTCCATATATCTTACATACGCTTCACCTATCGTCATTCTATAGCTTTTGATTCATTCAGTAAAGCTTACTACCTGCACCATATGATCATAATAACACTGCCGCATAGAGCTTCGGCGTTATTAACATCTTCCCAACGCCTGCTTGCAAAAATTTCCCAAAAAAAAGAATAAAGACTAAATATATTTTGTCTCAACCATTTTTTCATGTAAGATTTGATGCTACACATCTTCTACTAAGTCTAAGCCACCTTGTTTCTTCACATCTCCTTCCAGTCCTCGAGCATTCTTTCGCACCACAACACTAACAGTCTATATATCTCCGTTACTACCACCCCCCACCCCCTCCACCCCCTACACGTAATCTAATTTTCCCTATATATTTCCTGACAGTACCCTTATCTCATTACCCTGATTAAGGGGTACTTTACTGCTCTCCTCCAATCATCAGCCACTATGCTGTCCATATACATTTTGTTACATAAAACTCCCAAATGTCAAAATCAATTCACCACTCGCCTACCGTTCCTTGATCTATTTCACCGGTAAATGTTCATCTATACCTGGCAGATTTACCAGTTTTCAACTTTCCTCGCTCTCCACATTTATCCTCCTCCCATTACTAATGCGTACCTCTATGGCCCCAAAAATGATCCTGATTCCTTGCACCATCAAACCCAACACAGCCTTCACTCTATCACTCTTTCCCCATTTATTGGCCAAATGTTTATGCAGATTTTTCGAGGTGTTCTTATCACACTCTCCTCACCATTCATCTTCATGCAATTACGAAAGCACCATTCTCTGATTCAATTATTCTTAATGATTTACTGCCTTTTATATGAATTATATATATATACTTAGAATAGTTATATATATAGTATATATACTATAATATATATATATAGTATCATATTAGTAATATTATATATATATGATTTATTATAATACTATGTGATATATATATATGATATATATATATTCTGAGTGGTATGGACCCATCGAGAAGGAATGGATGAGATCATGAGAGAAGATAGCTCGGCTAGTTTTAGAATGCAGCCTGCACGGTAGAAGCCGCCGGGCGACGGCAAGTGGCAATAGGACATGGAAGGATGAGTGGCGTGCGGGCTGTGGCGAAGAGGGGTTGGACGCTGATCAGGTGGAGGAACATCGACTGTACGTAGAGAGGGCCTGTGGAGAAGCATTGCAAATGACAGGAGGGATGAGCCCACCCGGAGCGCCTGGTGAAGGAAAGCAAGAATATCTACTATTATAAACTAGGATTTTTTTTTTAAAGCTTTACTTTTCTTTGTAAATTGGGGCTATCACATCAAAGAAAGTCGAACCAAATGTAACGGCCTAAAAAGTAACGTGAGAAAAAAATAGACGGAACTTCTTCGGCAGCGGTTAACATAAAAAGAAAAAGTAAACAGCGAGTCCGTTATCTCCTCGTTACTGCCAAAAAACGTAGTTGCCGTCTAGTAACGAGTAAACCGGAGTAACGGTTCGTGGGGGCTCCACTCTGTATTATACAGTATATAAAAACTAAAATATATAACAGTTGGTTAAGTAAGGTAACTAATATACATTAGTACAGATGTACTATCTTTTTAACAACCTTAGCACCAACGGAGGAAAATTTCTTTGTTTTATAATCCACGTGCTAAGCTGCTTTACATTCCTCCCGATTATTTAACATAAGATAATGGGCTACACTTTATTAGGTTTTCACATTGTATTTTGATTATTCTTATTTATGTACAACATCTGAATTTCCAGATAACTTTTACCCTATGGGATAGGCCATGATATAGTGGGTTCTAGTTTGCTTTTTTGCATAGCTGGGGCTTGTTTTTAAAGCTACTGAGCCGTGAATTTTTGCGTATCTTAGGCAAAGACTATTTGGCACCAATATAATAGTTTTGGGGTTCTTGGCAGTAAACTCTGGAGACAGAGGGAGTCCTAGGAATAATTTTAGTTTTTCAGGCCGTAAGGTTTTCAGTTGAGCATGGGAAGGAGGAAACTCCAGCTGATGTATTAATTGCCTCCAGGGAAGAGGTTTTTCGATTTTGCCCATCATAAGATGGCAGGGGGGTGATTCCCACTTCTGAATTCAATGGGGGCAGGTACGCAGACACAACTAGCAACAATGGGGAGAAAGATCTCAGCCATTTATAATACTTCACATCTTCCCAACTCATCAGACAGCCAGTTGGCTCGCAAAGATCTCAAACAATGTTGCTATGGGAGTTTTTCGACTGGAGGCCATTGGCTTTGGTGGGGTAATGCGAGGCGGAGGTAAAGTAATGCGGGGAAATCCTTAACTTCCTTCTCACACCTCTTGATTAAGTCCGACGTTAAAAACCCTGAGTTCTTATCTGCAGAAACGTAAAGTTCCCACCACTCTCAAGCTATGTTAGAAATTCGCTCTAGTAACTCCGCTCCACTAGGGTAGAGGTTTCTATGGTTTTCAAAGGGAAAGCAAAGAGACAAGGCGAATATAAATGCAATCAAGTCAAATGTGTTAACACACACCGGTACTTAACTCCCCCGCATTTTCGCACTGAGGGCATTTTTTAAGATGTCAATATCGGACTCCCTTGACAATTTGGCGAGATACTGGCGCTATAAATTCAATGCGAGCCGCTTATTTTTTGGCGAAAGATTTCGAAGCATCGCCTCTGAACATGCATCCAAACTGTGTGGCCTCCCAATTGCTTTTAGATTACTTTCGGGATACTTTTTCGAGTCACAAAGCCGCTTTTCCGTAAGGATGCTGCCAGTCGTTGCATTACACCCACCAACCAAAGGCCTTAAGAGTGAGATAAGAACATAGCAGCCGCAGAATATAACAGGACATTCTCGGACGACACCACCAGACACCCACCCCTGCAGCAGACGTGGTGCACATAGTGGAAGTAGACTCATCAAATCCTGAGCTGGGAGAGCCACGGTCCAATTCCACCTTGCCGACATACAATAGTCTTTCTTGCTAAGCTTAAATAGAGCCCGTATTTTCTTGTACTTAAATTATTTTTGCTGGACAAGTTTGTTCAGCGTGTCAGGTTTCCTTGTTGCTCGCCCTTGCCAGTTCTTCTCCGCTAGTGCAGACTCTGCTACCACTGCCGAAGAATAAGCCTTTACAAATACACGGACTGGCACCAAGGCAATTCGAACAATTGATCGCGCAAGAGCATTTAGAGCCCGTCCGCCCCCCTCAGTTGACACCCGACACTCTCACCCCCCCTCGGGTGTAGAAAATCCTGTGTACACCGCAAGAACTGTCAATTACTACTGGATCTAACTTCTGGAATTGACTTCACTCGACTCCCTCCTCGAATATTCTGCATCTCCAACTTAGAAGAGAAGAGCTTGTTGCGCACTAAGTTTATTTTTTCCCGAGTCGGGAACCCAGCAGCAAGCTGCACTCGACAAAATCTTGATCCCCCCGGCCATCAATTCAGCTTGGTTCTCTCCATGAGCGGATTTCCTACTCAGGAAATCTGTCAAGAACATTTTCTTCGGCCACTCTACACTAGGATGTAGCATGTCGTCAAATCATACTCATGACACAGCAAGTTACGACCCCTATCTGCTGGCTCCTCCTTCGACCCCCCCAGCCAGTAGGATTTAAGCAATCAGTCTCGTTTTTTAAGGTGATCCTGGGGTGATGACTGAATGAGATTGTCACAGAAACATCATCTAACTTCCTTGCTTCTTACTGAGCTGGGTAAGTTTTCTTC
>JABUQX010112190.1:0-17500 GCA_015478945.1 Trachelipus rathkii
TTTTGTTCTATTGACTACTGGGCTTACATCATCTTTTTATATATATATATATATATATATATATACAATATATATATATAATATATATAATAATACTATATATATAATATATATTATCGCCGTTGAAGATTATAAGGTCATAACGAAAAGTTTTAGTGACATGAATGTTTTTCAGTGTCCATTAAAACAAATTTTGCTTGTGAATCGAATGAAATATGTCTCATCTTCCTACGACGAATATTTGTCATTTGAATCAACCATGAAGGACAAAAACTGAAATAAATAGTATTTTACTAAACCTTTTTTTAGCTCAATTCTAAATTATTTTGCTTCGAATATAAAAAACGAATATAAAAAAGCCAAAAAAAAAAAAAAAAAAATAAATATTTAAAAATCCAAGTTTTTCTTTTTTTCGAAATATATTTATATTTTATGCCACTATTATCCATATTTAATATAATATATATATATATATATATATATATTATATATATATTATATATTATATATATATACTATTATATATATTATAATATATATATATATATATATATATATATATGGTACTAGTTACTTAACGCCCACACGGAATGGGAGCTCGGATCAAAAAAAAATTTCACAGGTAGCCTCTATGATACATAAATAGATGTTTTAGGGGCGAAATGAATTTTTTTTCCTGACCTGACCTGACTTAACCTGACCCTAACCTAACCTAACCTAACCTAACCTAACCTAATTTCGCCCCTAGAACATAGATAAAAAAAAACAAATTTTATTTCGCCCCTAGAACATCTATTTATGTATCATTGATGCTACCTGTGAAATTTTTTTTTTGATCCGATCTCCCGTTCCGTGTGGGCGTTAAGTAACTTTTATATATATATATAATATTTATATATATAATATATATATATAAATATGAAACACAAAGTTAAATATAATAATACAAAATAAAGTTCTTCTCTTGCTAAATAAACAGTGGAAAATCAGCCTAATTTTATTTAAAAATATATATATAACATATATATACACACTTTCTTCAAAACAAAATCAAACGTAATCCTATAAATTTTTCAAGTTTTTCAAATAATATATACGGTGATTCTTTATTATATTAATTTAATTATATACTAATGTACTTTAGACAATATCAATATTACACGAAAAACTATCATTATACCTAACCTACTCACTACCTTATTAAAAGATAACCTAAATACTGACTATTTCTGTAACATGTATGTTGTAAAATAACTACTTTAGGGTATCTAAAATATATAATTGTGTGATATTAGAGTATATTTATGTATAACCATATGGCGTTATAATTAATCACATTAAATACAAGGATATAAATAATAATTAAATATTATCAATACATTAATAATAAGTCCCCAATATTATTATCTGGATAAATAATAGTGACATCAATCCATTTATTAATATTTTAGGATTTTATTCAATTTTTTAAATTTTTAGTTCAAATACTTATTGTAACTTATAAGCAGAGACGACGAAGTCTAACTATCAAAGAACATGAGAGAGAATCTGCTTTAATTTGGAGTTTAAACTGTCAAAGAATTAACAATATGAGCAATCCAATATCACACAAAAAAAGTCTAAATTCTCGCGAGTCGCATTATCGACCATCGCCACAAATTTTGCTATTACAAACATTTTAAATATAATTACTATTTTCACTACGAAACCATTTATGTGTGAAATTATTCTTGTGATTATATATAATCGCGTCTTCCATGTCATATACCATTCATATAATGGCCTTAATTTTCTTCACCTTTATGACTAAATTGGTTCAGTGAATTTAGCACTAGACGTATCTTCTTCAGCCTAATTTACCGAAAACCTATTTCATGTGCTCCTAATATCATAACGTGAGAGAATTTCTTTTCTGAGCATGTTAGATTACACTGATTATTCAGTGAATTATATTATATCTTATTATTTGAAATTTACCCTTATCTACTTTGCTATTTATTTGACATGTGTGTATGTGTTATTATTTATATTTATTATTCTTTATAATGAGATTACTCTAAACCTTCATAATATATTATAAATTCATAATGATCATTATATTAGCTTGATTATTAATTATATTCCATCTTAGTACTAATTATTTATCATTATTGATTATTGTTAATAATGTTGAGTTTATATTTAATCCATTTAAAGTTTTAAGTAATGAGTAGAAAGTAATAAGAATAAAGAGAGCGACTGACAGCAATCTAACTACAAGTAAGAGAGGCAAAAACACAATAGAAAATATTCAAACTTAATATAACTTAGCGTTAATAATTACGTATTAATTCGTAACTATTGGTTAAGTAAATCTAGTCCGCACCCTTTGCTTAGCGTGCTCAATGAATTGCTATGCGTAGCGGCTTCAACAACTTTCTCTGTCAATATGCGATCCAATTCATTCGTCAGCTCCTCATCATCTTCTCTCGAGAATAGCCTCCGTAGTGTGAGCTTAGTTGAGTCGCGTGAGCGCAGACGCAGGGTGCTCGTGTGCTTGTCTATGTTACTTAAGCATGGCCTCAGGTGCACAGCACAATTATATAAATTGTCCTGAACTTGAATATGCGAGAGATTGTGCAACTATTAACTAGTAACAGTGCCAAGTAAATAACATATGTATGGTAACCCACACACATCTACACACACACACACCACGTTAACATAAAAATGACATGACACATACTAATCTATAGAATAACAATTAAAACACAAAAATATACAATACCCCAATCTAATAATTAATTAGTCACATAATACTATTATGGAATTAATAAAAATCTAAATTAATATAATAATTAAATAAATATATTAATTAAATAAATATAATAATTAATAAATTAATATATTAAATAATATATAATATAATATAAATAAATATAATAATAATTAAATTAAATAATTAATTAAAAAAGTAAAAATAATATCAGCTGATACGTCTTCTCTAATATAAAACGCCGCTTATGAATGAATTAAAATACCTACAAGACAATATATATCTCTAGGCCTGTCACCATTTATTTTCAATAACCATTAGTCATCACTCATACACCTTCACCTACTCCACTTACCTTAATCATTTAAAAGTATATGTTTCGGGCACAGGATATACTCTACGTCTCACAATATAAATATATAGACGCGCACACACCAATGTAATAAATATTTAATATAATATAATAATATATATATATAATATATATAATATAATAATATATATAATATATAAATAATTATATTTTTAATATATTATATATATATATTTATTAATATATAATATTAATATTATTATATATATATAATATAAATTATAAATATATATTAATATTCCATTATCGCCGCCTGAGAAAAATATTTGACAGTCACCTGTCAGGGTAGCACGCGCTAGGAGATACTGCCACGCACGGACACATCATACCGGTGCGGTGTTAGCTGATTCTTTTTGTCTAGAGGCGACAACTCTAGACGTATCGACTTGAGCAGTAGTGTCCACCATAATAACTAATCAAAAATGATATTATACATATGCCATATAAATGGAGACAACATTATGTATAGAATCTCGCAATAGTAAATTTTTATCTTATATAGCGAGAAATAATCTAGTAATAAAAAAACAATAAAAAAAAAAAAAAATTATAAAACCAAACACTTCATATCACTCATACAATACTAACATAGTATAGCCCAGCATTAGCACGAGAATGAGGAATATACATCATTTTAGGGGACCTTGGTGAGATACTAATTATGTATTAAGGAAAAACTGTCAAAAAACCAAATATCAACATTTCAAATTTATAGATCAAACAATAACCTAACTCGGCTTTAATTTTTTTTCTCCTTCTATATTACGAGGAGCAGTGGACATATAAATACATCTGACCTCACCGTCTCATGATACGCATCGCCATCACCTGACTTCTTTTTTCCC
Source organism: Trachelipus rathkii (assembly GCA_015478945.1). Taxonomy (NCBI): domain Eukaryota; kingdom Metazoa; phylum Arthropoda; class Malacostraca; order Isopoda; family Trachelipodidae; genus Trachelipus; species Trachelipus rathkii. Next base: position 3,974 of record JABUQX010112190.1, read on the forward strand.
CTGCTTCACGGATCTTACCGTTACCAGATATTTTCACCAGTGAATTTTTTTATAATTATAGGACGTAAAAGAAATGTGTGTAGTCACTATACCGCGGCAATGTAGAGCGTTTACTGGTGGCACTCGAGCACGACACGAGAACCACCGCACAGCCGGAGAGGAGAGTGATCCGTATCATTCTCATACCCCGGTACGTATGTGGACAGGCAGCGAATCCATCCCGTTCTTGAGGCAACCTCCAAACCATAAGAGTCGACGGCGAGTTTTCACACGAGAGAGACACTCTCTAATCCGGAGTGGAGCGGGTATATTGAGTTCCCTACTAATCCGTCTTACGTTTCCCACACGGAAGGAGCCGCATAGAAGAACCTCCGAAGGAACTCCTGAACAATACGTGCGGTTATAGTTACCTTTTACCATGATGGAGTCTATTTTCGGTTCATTTATAAGTGCAAAAGAGAAAAAGAGGTCAATATATTAATGACACAGTCTATGCATTAATTGTTCAACTAGGAGATTAACCAATAAACAAGGTCTCTAAATTAGGTGCATACCATACGTCCACACTACCACGCAATACTTTAACTTTATATACTATGCACTTAATCATATATAGTTCTCATTTATTTTGTGTGTGTTGATTTTTTATCTACAATTTTTCACTTATTCTAATAATTAATTACCTAGGATTCAATATATCATATGTGCCATTTTCGACTTTATGCTTTAATGTTTAAGTTTTTGATTATAGTATGTTAGTATTAATTTCACTATTTTTTTTGTTTTTTATTTTTTTATATTATTTTTTTATATTATTTATTGCTACACACATTGTTTCGACGTGACCCACATAAAATTGAGAAACTCAAGACACGAGTGTCCAGCCAAAACGTACTGTCCGTGTGTCATCACTGTGCTATGTGTAGAGTGTGTGGATGATATGAGCCTTGATGACCGCTAGTATTTCGAGAAGCTCTATACAACACAGATCATAAATCACCAATATTAATAATTATACTTTAATTTTAAGTAAAATATTATTTACCATTTATAGTAATATACATATTATAAATAATAAGTATTAACTAGTTTTACTACATATAAAATTCTATTTGTTCAATATTAGATTGTATATATAATATATAGAAAAGATTATAAGACATTTATATTAAATTTAATTATATTATGAAATGGATAATATAAATGTATTACGTTTTATATATTAATACATTCAATGTATTTTATATTATAAATAATACCGTGATTTTATATAATAGTGTGAGTGTGAGTGCGTGATGTGAGTGTGTGATTGGTTGTGTGTATCAGATTTGCTTTCTTCTATTATAAGAGACATCTGATGTGCGAGCTCAGCTAGAATCTATTTGTCTGTACACACTTATAATCTGTGTCTATATGAGATATCTAAGTCAACATCATTGTGCGATTTACAAGTTGACCCACAATGCTGTTGCACCGAATGCTATAATAACTAATTTTTTTTGTTGGTTGGTAAATAATAGATTTGTTAACAATTATTAATTAAGTGATCTATAGCAAATATCATGTAAAGTGTCATATACTGACGAATATGTGTTATAAAGTATCACTACATAGTGAATGTGACTGTATAATGTACACTACTGAGCTTGTGTAGCATACTGCCATTTTTAACTTAAATGTAATTGCTATACTAGTCTGTTAAAATCGGCGTATATTAAGTGTCCATAGGATGTGTATCATACTACTACTACTACTAGATAATTCAATAGAGATGAAGATTAGATGTATACTAATAAAGATATTATAAAGTAATGTAGTTTAAGTATTATCAGATAATTTGTAGGTGTATTGTAAGTGAAGTGAATATAGTAGGCTAACTAACCAGATTGTTTCTGTGTTTTGTGTGTTGTGTTGTTATTGTGTGTTAGTCCGTTTGCCTAAAGACCGACTCCACGCCAAGTAGCTGTGTTAACTTCCAATAATAACTATTCTTATGGAGGCAAATGGTTAGGGCATCTATCTATAATAGCAATATCACATGTTTACTATTTTTTATATATTCCATTAAAATAAATCATAATATTATTAATTATTATATTATTAATTATTATATATATTATTAATAATATTATTAATAATATATATAATATTATTATATATATAAATATAATTTAAAAGTATTAAATACAAAATATATTAAATAATATCACAATATATATGTTTTAAGATTAAAAATTTAATTATATTATTTTGAGATGGAGGAGCGAAAGAAGAAAGCTCAGAACAGTTTATTATATCTGCGTGAGGAGTCAATTTGAGGAAAGACTTAATCATAGGTGCTAATATGCCGCGAGACAGTTAACATTATATGTAGATCGAGGTTCTCGACAACGAGCGTCAAATAAACAAGATTTAGTGAGACATATATAAAAATCTATGAGATTTAAGGAAAAGATCCGTGCACTAACATAATTAGCTTTTTGAGTTTTTTCACTCGAATTTTTTTATTACGTTTCTAATCGCCGTTTAAATAATGTCAATGTAGTTAATATAGCTGAAAAATATTCGAATTTGTTAAATATATAGCAGAAAGAAAGTCCACAGTTTCTTACGAGACGAAGCAGCAACACAACAACACAGATCATTAAAGCAGTGACATAACAACCACAACAAAATCACACACACACACACAGATTGGCATCACACACACACACACACTCTAATTGACACATCACATCACACACACACTACACCTACTGGCGAGCGAGCACCACCACATCACACAACATCACACACACACAAACCACACGACACACACACACACAGTATTTAATTGCATATGTTGAGTAAAAACAGAAAAACCATATAGCACCACTATACAAGCAATGATAACATATATGTATTATATAAGAGATATAAGAGTATATAACAAAAGCCTATAATATACTGGTATAAGGTTATAACACTATATATCTAGTTATAGATTATTACCTAGTAAACTTTTACCCTGCCTTTAAGGTATTAATTTAATGATATGTAATTAAAACAGTATAAGAAAAAAATAAAACATAAATTATAAAAACTTAAAAACAATATAAGCTAAACTCAAAATATATACAATATATATAAAGGTTATATTAGATAACTAACCTCTATTGATATTATTACCTTGATTAACTGCTGAAGTATGTTAAATATTTATAAAACACTTTCATGAGTTTGGACATAAGTGCACAACTATTCTAAACGATGAGGAAAATAGAGAGGAAATTATATACCTCTAGTCTAAGTATATGCTCTACGCATATATGAAACTGAGAGCGCAGAGACATATCGAGAACACAGCGCCATTCTTGAATACTAGTACTCTCGCCTCCGCTTATTATGATGGTAATAAAGTTTAACACTATTATATCTAATTATTTATGATTTACTGCTTAAGGTCCTATTAAATAGGTAATAAATAATATATTTTTATTAATTATATATAAATAATATGATCAATATAAAATAATATAGAGGATGGAAACTAATATGAGACTCATTAGAGACTCTCAAAAGCGAAGTGAAACGCACGGAGAGCTAGTATACCTCTATGTTTTCACATAAACCGTGTACACGACTAAGATATATACGTGAGCAACATTAGTGGCGGCAATTCGAGTAATTTTGTACATTATTACTGCTAGTAACGTCTACGTCGTCACTCCAGTGCTTTGCTGATGCTGTCTGTTAATGTTTGTTTAATCCTCCTGATTCTGCTTCGTCACTCACTATAATGATATGAATTTGTAAGTCTAATGGGAAATATTGATAAGTGTATCAAGTATATAAATGTTGTTATTAATTAAATTATAGTGATGTTGTTAAAAGTTCATAGGAATGTTGGTGTGATGTATATGTAGTGTAGTTATGATTGTGTTGTGTGTATTAATAGTATATAAGTATAATATAATATATAATATTATATAAGTGTGTATGTGGTATGTGTGTGTGTGTGTTGGTATGTGCAACTAGATAATAATAGTTATAATGAGATAGAATCTCACTATATCATAGAATCAGTAGTTACCTACTATATATATATATGACCTATATCATGTTTTAATAGCATACATAGATTATAACTAAAAGGCATGACCACAGTATTAATCATAATATATAGATCTCACTACCTTACAATAGGCTATAGTTTGAGCGAGATGTGATATTAAAGTGAAGATATTCCGAAGAACAAGTTTTCAGTATGTCAGAGTTTATAAGCCTAGTCTTTGGCATGTGAATTCTTTTAAGAGCTGATAAGTAGTTCTTGTGTTTTATGTCCACGAGCTTTTTTAATGGCAATAGTCTAATTTTTCTATATTTAGAGTGTTTTTAGTTGTTAAACGAATTTTATCTTGCAATGTATAGTTATATGTGTTTTATTTTTTTATGTGTAAATATCTTTAAAAAATATTATTAAATTCTATATCTTAAAATTATATTTATTATGGAAATATTATGATTTTAGTATTTGAGCTAATATCTATATATATATGCAAATTCCAATTTTATTAATAATAAGGTACCGGTTTAGTTGCGAGGAAGAATCTTTGTAATTACCATGTGTAGGACTGGAATGTCTTATTATTCGAAAATTTGTGAGAGTACATAAATTTCTGGATATCACAAAGACGTTTCTAAATTAGAATATCTTAGAGCAGAATAAATATTCACAGATACAACAGTTAAATATAATATGAACATTATTTGTATGACTAAATAGTTAATTAGCAATAATATGATCTAGTGTATCCTCTTATTGTTAATATATAAAAAATTCATTCATATCTGGACTATTTATTAATACTATCAGTTGTCACACGACATTTTAAAAACCATTCTGTATATACAACCTTTGCGCAGCCACTTCTATCCCCTCCATAGCATTTTTATGAATATCATTGGTTTAAATTGTAGTATTCTTGCAGCACCTTATAGGATATTTGCATTAATTGAACTAAAGTCTATTTATAGAGTGCAATGGAGTGTTTATCATGAGTATAATTTTATATATATTTAGTAATTAGAATTATTTTATTGTTCCAAAGTTCACAAACTTAGATAATAAGCTGGTATAATAAGTATGTTCAGAAGCTCATTTGCACGTTTTATTTATCTCTCTTTCTCTTTGGGTAATTTCTTTGTTGTACTCCTTTTAAAACACGAAGCTTGAGTTTTAAATTTTTAGTTACTCTGATCAGGTTAGGGTATTGCTCATTTCTCGCAAACGAGGGGTAGTTGGTTCGATTCTTAACTTCCTATTCATATTATTATCCACCCTATCATCAGATTATAATAAATGAAATTATGACCAGTTTCGGTTAGCAACGAATCAGAAGCATCTTATCATCACATTATCCTTTGAATAAATCTGCACTGCTCCCCATCATTTGTTTCGAGAAGGTTATTTTAAACTTCATCTTCTGATCAGATGTTTTATATGGAAACACAAAACAAAAATTAAAATAAAATATTTGACTGTTAATAATGTATTTGAATGAAATAATTTTTTTTGAAAATTAATAAATAATTACTGACTTATTAATTATGATGTTATGAAAGTACTAAAATACAAAACAAAAATTAAAATAAAATATTTGACTGTTAATAATGTATTTGAATGAAATAATTTTTTTGAAAAATAATAAATAATTACTGACTTATTAATTATGATGTTATGAAAGTAGGTGGAAGTACAAATTGGATGAAGTACACTTAAAACGCCATCTTCAGCTTACAGTTTGTTGTCATATAAATTCTTTTCATAATTAGTTTTAAATGTATTAGGCCCATTAATATTGTTATGTACCATATGTTAATGTCTGAAGTAATTACATCATATAAAATTTTATATAATTTATTAATCTATTGAGAGAATATGATGTCGTGTGTGCCTAATAGATTGATGTGCAATAATATTAAATTCAATATGTGTGTTTATATTTATAAAAATAAAAATTGAAACCATTGTATACAAATAATATTAATTTGAATTCGTGATGATTCTTACTAATGTAGTGAAACACTGTATTATCTATTATATTCTCTATATAATCGCAATTAAAATCACACCATAATATACATATATGTGTCTTCAATTGTTAGTGATTTCGCGCATATTTTCCTTCTCGCGCATTATCATCATCCTTCACCCTCATTTGCACTCTACTATCCGTTACTCACTAGTCGGTCGCTTTGGATGCCTCACTCTTCTGATTACAATCGTTCACAATACTGAACATTTCCCGTCTCAAGTTATACTAGACTTTCTCGATCTTCTCCTCTGAGCGTATTTCAAAACAAGATTAAAATGTAATTATTCGCTCTAAATCTCCATTCACAAACACAAACACCCTAACCAACACTAGGCCAATACAAATTCCACAACATGAGAGTCCTTTCCTTATATGCTAATAACACTTATTAGTATTCCATCATACATATATAGTGACAATGCCTTATATTTTAATAAATTATTAAGAATTCTCTATTATTGCGATTTGTTTTACTTATATCTCCCAAATATGTTTTCAGTATATTTACTTTAAATAAAAATCTTTGTAAAAAATAACATTTTAAATTGCTAGTATTTTAGCATTATAATAAAACATCATGTCCCACCGAAAAATCTTATTTACAAACCAAAGTGTTAGTTGGGATGATCTCCGAGAAATAATTTTAGTATATTTCATTTGATTATAGAAACAGCTCTGGTGTCTAAATTGAAATACATAAATTAAGTTATATCTTAATAGTATATGAATAAATCATATATTTTCTTTTGGTTAATAGTAAGTGCAGAAGTGGGCATATTTCACCTCCCGATATTTTTTATATAAAAATCTTATCATGAAGATTAAATACTAAAAAATAAAATATATTATATGGAGAAATTTTCAATCGGAACCGTAATCAGTGTAGAGTATGCTGAACTCTCGTATGAGAAATCAAGTTATCAGCAATCTCCAAAGTTGTTAAAAATCCCAATATGATTTATTCTTTGGTTATATTTTTCTTGTGACTTATTATAGATCAATAACAGGATACTACTCAAGCAAAATTAATAATGTATGACGCTAAAAAGAGCGAGAGAGATGTATTTTCTTTAGTACTTTTAGGGAACTACCGATTACGAGGGGACCTACTTCAAATGTGTAATTATATTTATCGAATAGTGTCGTGATTATTAGGTTAGAACATTAAATTAATATTAGTGAGAACTCATAAGGAGCCGCGTGGTTAAGAGGACACTATTCCCGTCTAAAGTTCTGGTTATGATAAGGTAGATTCTGGAATATACAGTATTATACCGTTCATGATATTGTGCTTTCTCTTTGGGTCAGGTACACCATATATCATAACTTATATGCATATACCTTGAACTCAAGAGAGAACTGAAGCGTGGATATCTCTCGGTATATATATACTGATAAGCTATCCAACATGAAAACAATCTAACTAGTTCTGATGGTATGTATATCCACACGATAATAATATTGAGCAGAGCTATAGTAAAACATATTTTGTCCCGTAGATAGCACATCTCCTATACATTCCGTTTTTATTTACTATAAGTCCACTCTTTGGCGTGATCATTTTTTATAACATTTAAGTCGGTCGAGATCTCTCCCTCTTCATCTTACTACCGTTTGGTCTACTCTTCTCGTTATTGTCTCTCACCCCGCTGTGAACCCCTGCGCAACTTATATATCACATTATATATTTCTGCAGCACGAGGATCATTCGTATTACGACCACAAGAGTGAGATTTGCTATAAGACAGAAACACGATCATAGTCTGTTTGCACACGCCGCACGCCGCTAATTCATATCATGTATTTTTTGTCGTTTTTCACCCATTAGGAACCACCCGCGGACTGGTGAATATCTAATGATACATTACTATATCAGATAGTACAGGCATATATCAAGATTCACAGATAAATATAAACATAGTGAAGTTAGAGCATAATATCACATCAATAAGTATCAACAGGTAGGAAAGTATTAAATAATAGATAATTTGTAAGTTTTCAAATAATATATACCATATAATTTATATTATTTAAATTAGGAAAAAGATATTGTTACTACAAACTAGAGAACACCGTCTAATAACTACAATATGTACGAAGTATAGAGAAAAAAAAAAGTATTAAAGTCAAACAATATAACTATGTAAGCTATAATTATTTCAATGAGCGTACGACACAAAATAACAAACAAAAAAAAAATGAGAAAAATCAAACTCACCAACACATATGATAGGAGTGTGTGTTAGAACCATGGTTCACTTACTTAAAAGTTCGGATTCGAACAAGGAATACGGAACCAGACATCTAAGCAACAAGTGCATGTCGAGTTGTTATGCCAGAGACACATTTATATTGAATACCCGAGAGACTTTCCCTAGAGAGATCGACAATCTATATTTATGTGCTTTTACCACACAGGGCGGCGCAGATGTGACGCGATCACTATAGTTCAGGTTGGTGTCAAGATTAATATTTAATAATACTGAGTAATGACATTTCGGGTTAGTCAGGTGATAACAGAAATAACTATTTACCTAGTCAAATGTTATTTTCTCTCAGATAAAAATTACCCTCTACACTAAATTTGTCACCCTTAACAACATTACTTCTAATTTGTATAAGCATGAGGTAAATTTATCAGATACGTATATACAAAACACAGATTTTTTCTTACGTTTAAATTTGATTAACGATCCTCAAAATAAAAAAAGAGAGAAAGAGGTGAAGAGAGATGTCTCTCATGATTACAAAGTTTGTTGAGTCGATTTTTTTTTAATTTTAATACCAGTGGCGACTTCACTAATTATTCTATTATCAGTAGAAGAATATATTGGTAATAAGCTTACACTTTTCAGTTATGATCATTTAACTCTATACCATTAATTCAAACTTTCTTATTCGCCAATAATTATTAATGTTGATATGTTTTTAAGGCTAGCAGTTGGATTTGTGTGCACGTTGAATTCGACTTGTACATTTATGTAATCATTCTCTAACACATTTAAGAATTATTGGTTTCCAGTTTATTATAGATAAAATGGCAATTTATGTCCATTTTTGGACGGATGTTATAAGTGATTGTTTGCTTGGAGGTGATTTGGAATTTAGTTGTGCTTATTTGTATAAATTCCTTCTTTCCGATAGTGGCACACGGGAAGTTTAGAAAACTTCCCCAATATAACCTATCAACCTAGCTTAGTCAAATATTTGTACATAAATATTGTCTATTCATTTGTCTTATTCAATTTTTTCTGTAGTCCGCCTTATAAAATAAGTAAAGTATGATTGGTTATATTATGGCCTTATTTAATATATCGCATTGATGCTAGTGTTGAGTAAATCCACTTGAAATTCTTATGTTTTAATATTTTTTCCTCGGTTTTCTACTCTATGTGTGATGCATGCGTAACACATAATGCTAACTTTTGATAAATATTTCGATCTACATTAAGTTATAAAGTCAAATTGTTTTTATCTTATATATTAACCTATACGCTACTAATATTAGTATACTTATCCACTTATATAGTATAATATAATTATTATATCTTCTATATATATATATTATAATATAAATTATTATATATATTATATAATTATAATTAATATAAATTATTATATATATATATATAATATATATATATATATTTATATAATATTATATATTATAATCTTCATATATATATATATATAAATATAATATTCTTATATTATCATTTCTATTAATATATAATATATATACTATATATATCTATATATATATAAATTACACTATTAATATCTTATATATTTATTATATATATATATATATATTTAAATATATATATATATTCATTATTAATATATTATATATAATATCTAATTACTACTATATATATATATATATCTATTACATATATTATATTAATATTAATACTTATAATTATCAGTATATTCGATAAATAATATAACTTATATATATTATTACTATATAATTATATATATATCTATATATTAATATATATATATATTATATAATTCATTTAATGCAGTTTGAAAGTACGCTATCATCCCAACAGACAATTCTAACTGATACTTATATATTGGATTCTAAAATAATAACATCTGTATACTTTCTTGAGAATTTCTAAACATAGGAGCCAAAGAAAAAACATAAGGTTGTTTTTCAATGCTCTCATATGTCAGTTATTCTATCATCTTTCTATAATCCGACGACATTCTATCACCGCACACACAATTTATAAATAACATTTTCGAAAAACAAGCAAACTCTGAACCTTCGTCACTTTACTTATATTAAATATTATTTTTTGGCGTTATTCTTTTCCTTCTCTGATCCTTCTTGAAAGTAGCTCTCATAATTATTTCTCTTTCATAATCAAGTTACATAAGAGATTTGGTGTTCTAAGGCGTCTTTGGAACTTTTTCACGCCACTCACCACCTCAGTTGTTTGATATTTTTAGGGATGTCGTTCACCCCTGTAATGGAGTAAGCTTCAACACATTTCTTCTATCACTGGTAGAACTTGCAATCGTTCTTCATTGATATTAATGTGGAGTCTATGTCTTTTTGTCTACATTTAACACTCTACTGCTTCATTAACTCTTCCATGTCTCTTCATTCTGCTGTCAAGGTTAGTTCATCTGATTTGAGAATTACTCTCTTATTCTCTCATCAAATTATTACTAATGGACACTGCTTACTACTGAAATCCTCTCTACTTTAAAAACGGACACAATAACACATGCTCTTCCTGAAATACTCCTGTTCGGCAAAATCCTAAAACTTTCGAGAAGAAGGCTCGTGCGACAAGCACTGCAACTAACAATCTCATCCTTATTCTTTGATCCAACTCCTTTGACCTGACACCCATACTTAACAGCTATGTTACATTTACTCAATACTTAAACATGCACTCTACTAGTAAGAAATTCTGGAACTAATATTTCCATTTATTATATTTTTATCCAACTACCTGTGGTGACTGCAACAAAAAATAAAAAAAAAATAATAATAATAATAACAATAATATTATAATAATAAAAATAATAATATTTAATTAATAATAAATAATAATATATTATCAATAATAAAAATACGGATCTGCATTTAGCATTTTATAAAAAAAAAGCAATTAAAAAATTTAAATTGAATTTATTATAGTTTTTATGAGTTTCCGTCACTATCAAGTATATATATATATAAATATCTATCTATCTATTTATATAAATAATATATATATATATATCTTATTATATATATATATATAATATATATATATGGTAATTATATATATATAATATATATAATATTATATATTTATATATTTATATAATTTATACATATATAATATATATATATTTATATATAATATATTATATTAATATATATAATATTATATTATTATTTCATTTAATTATATATTATATATTATCTATTCTTAGCCGTTTGAAAGATTATATAGTGTCATTAAGCGAAAAGTTATTAGTGACATGAATGCTTTTCAGTGTCATTATATTATATTACAATTTGCATTGAGATTGAGTTAAAATCGAATTGAAATATGTCTCATCTTCCATTACAGACGAATGATTTGTCATTTGAATCAACCCATGAAGACAATAAACTGAAATAAATATAAGTATTTAAATGTTTGAATATTTTTTTAGCTCAATTCTAAATTATTTTGCTTCGAATATAAAAAACAAAGCATATAAAAAAGCCAAAAAAAAAAAAAATCACTAAAAATTACATTTTAGAAAATCAGTTGTCATTTTTCTGAAAAAAATTTAATAATTTTATGCCAACTTAATTTAATTCCATATTTTATATCTATATAATATATATATTTATATACTTTTATTTATATATATATATATATATTATTATTATATATAATATATATATTATAATATATATATATTATATATATATACTATCTATATAATATATATATATATATATATATATATATATATATATATATGGTAACTAGTTACTTTACCGCCCGACGGAACGGGCACGGATAAAAACAAATTTCACAGAGTAGCCTCTATGATACATATAGATGTTTTAGGGGCGAAATGAATTTTTTCCTGACTGCAACCTGACTTAAACGCCTGACCTAACCTAACCTAACCTAACCTACCAATTTCGCCCCTAGAACATAGATAAAAAAAAACAAATTTTATTTCGCCCCTAGAACATCTATTTATGTATCATTGATGCTACCTGTGAATTTTTTTTTTGATCCGATCTCCCGTTCCGTGTGGGCGTTAAGTAACTTTGACCTATATATATATATATATTATATAATATAATATATATATATTATATATATACTATATATAATATATATATATATATATATATATATATATATATATATATATATATATATATATATATATATATGTGATTGTAATTATTGTTACTATTGTTATAATAATAATAATAATAATAATTATTATTATTATTATAATTATTATTATTATTATTATTATTATTTTCATTTTTTTTTATTTTCATTTACTTTGCAGGAGAGGAGAAGCAACACCCATACTCGGGTGAATACAGTACACTGTCAAAGAATTAACAATACACAATCACAAAAACTATCTTGCATCGCATCGCCTCCCACCTTGCTACAAACTACTATTTATTTATTTATTTATTTATTTATTTATTTATTTATTCGCTTCCATGCCTGTCCTTCATGCCAATTTTTCTTATGACAAAATTGTGTTTCATGTATTTGAGTGAGACTTCGCTCATTTACAAATTTATATTTTTAAAAATAAACTAAAATTTCTTTTCATTTCGCAGAGAGACACTGTTCAGTTCATATTATTATTATTATTATTATTATTATTATTATTATTATTATTATTATTATTATTATTATTATTATTATTATTATTATTATTATTATTATTATTATTATTATTATTATTATTATTATTATTAATATTATTAAAGTAATTAGAGAGAGATTGAAAGAGCGAGGAACAGCATCATCAGAAAGCAAACAAAAGAAAATCGTTTCTTCGTTCGTTCGTTGGTTGGTTCGCTTGCTTGCTTGCTTGCTTGCTTGCTTCCAATTTTTTCATCATTTCATTGTCAGTGTCATCTTCTTCTTCTCAATGTCAGTGAGTGTGAGTGTAAGTGCGAGTGCTTGTGCTTTGTCTATGTAATTAAGATGGTGCTTGTAAGCACTAAAAAGTGACTTGTATATTGCAACAAAAATAATAACGTGCCAGGTAAATACATATGTATGTACACACACACACACACACACACACACACACACACACACACACACACACACACACACACACACACACGTACAAAAAGACATGCATACATCTATAGATACATACATACACCCATTCTTATAATTATGCATAATACTTGGAATTATAAAAATCTAATTAATAATAATAATAATAA
>JABUQX010112190.1:22500-45000 GCA_015478945.1 Trachelipus rathkii
TATATATATATATATATATATATATATATATATATATATATATATATATATATATATAGACCCATAAGATATATATTTAATGTATCATATATATATATATTATTTAATATGATATAGAGAGAGGCGGGAAAGAGAAAGCGTAGAGAAAGAGTTAGAGTTTTTTGCGAATTTAAAAACCGAACGCTTGTTATATTTAGCCCGTTAAGTGGTAAAAAAAAAAAAGAGTTTTTTTTTCTTTACTTGTAAAATCAAGATTTAAATTATTATTATTTTAAGCATATTGTTATTATTATTATTATTATTATAAACACGGACAAGTACTATGAGGAGAGGGCCGGGTTCGATCCCTCGGTTCCAGTCCTAGGTAGCAATTAAGCTAGAGAAATTTCCCTCTCTTCCTCCTAGAATATGGCAATGCCCATGAAGTGTTAATTTTTCTTATAAACATAAATATATAATAATATATATATATACTCTTAGCGAAACACACTCCTATATATATATATATATATATATATATCATTATATATATATATATATTGTGTGTGTGTAGGTGTGCTGTGTGTGTGTGTGTTTAGGTGTGTGTGTGTGATTATATATGTGTGTGTGTGTGTGTGTGTGTGTGTGTGTGTGTGTGTGTGTGCGTGCGCGCGCGCGAGGACTTTCTTGCATATATACAAATCGAATGAATTACATAAAATTATTATGAAGGGAAGAAACGCTAATAAAAATTGAGTGAAAAAAAGCTCAAAAAGTAAAATGTTGCGGACTTTTCCTTATTTATTTATATATATAAAATCTTGATTTGCCGTCGTCGAGAAACCGACTTAAAATATCATTGGCAGAAATTTCAAAATTTAATTTAAGAAGAAAAAAATGTATCTTCATCCACAAATAAAATAATAATAATAATAATAATAATAATAATAATAATAATAATAATAATAATAATAATAATAATAATAATAATAATAATAATAATTTATTTTAATGGAATATATAAAAAATAGTAAATGAATTTGCTAGGATCCCTTCCTAAGATTTATTGAAATTAAGTTTGCTTTCTTTAAAAAGTAATACAACAACAACAAGAACCATTGGTTTTTTTGCTATTATTATTATTTTATTATTATTATATTATATTATTATTATTATATTATTCTATTATTATATTATTATTATTATATTATTATTATTATTATATTATTTATTATTATTAGTTAGTAAGTGTAGTTAGTTAGTAGTAGTGTAGTAGTGTAGTAGTGTAGTAGTGTAGTAGTAGTAGTAGTAGTAAAATAGTAAATAAATAATAAAAATATTAGTTTAAAGAGATAGTAACACTCGATCACACCGCTTGGCATTAAATCGTTGGTTAGTTGTTAGAAGTATGTGGAGATAGACAGTGGCCGATATGCCTTCATAGAAGAAAGATGTACTATACCTGTGGTGTTGTATATAATATATATATTAGTATATATTACATATATATATATTATATATATATATATATTATATATAATATATTATATATATATATATATATATATACATACATTGGTGTGTGTGCGCGTGCTTTTGTGAGTGAGATTGCGAACTTTACTTAAATGATAGGAGGGAGGAAGGGAGGGGGGGGAAAGGTGAAAGGCCTAAAATATTTTGTTTGGGTTTTTATTATCTAGCGGCGTTTATTTAGAGAAGACGTTCGCGTATTTCTTTTATTATTATTATTATTATTATTATTATTATTATTATTATTATTAGTTTATTATCTAGTTTATTTTATCACTTTTATGATCATTAGATTAATTAGGATTTTTTATGAATTTCCAAGTATTATGCATAATTATAAGAATGGGTGTATGTATGTATCTATAGATGTATGCATGTCTTTTTGTACGTGTGTGTGTGTGTGTTGTGTGTGTGTGTGTGTGTGTGTGTGTGTCTGTGTCTGTGTGTGTACATACATATGTATTTACCTGGCACGTTACGTTACTAGTTTGAAATCCATATTCAAGTCACTTTTTAGTGCTTACAAGCACCATCTTAATTACATAGACAAAGCACAAGCACTCGCACTTACACTCACACTCACTGACATTGAGAAGAAGAAGATGACACTGACAATGAAATGATGAAAAAATTGGAAGCAAGCAAGCAAGCAAGCAAGCAAGCAAGCGAACCAACCAACGAACGAACGAAGAAACGATTTTCTTTTGTTTGCTTTCTGATGATGCTGTTCCTCGCTCTTTCAAATCTCTCTCTAAGTTTCCGATTTATACTAGTTAATAATTGCTAATAATAATAATAATAATAATAATAATAATAATAATAATAATAATTAATAATAAAATAATAATAATAATAATAATAATGAATAATGAATAATAATAATAATAATAATAGATAATGGGAATATGGAACTGAACAGTGTCCTATCCGAATGAAGAAGAAAATGTTAGTCTGATATTGGGAAATATAAATTTGTAAATGAGCGAAGTCTCACTCAAATACATGAAACACAATTTTGTCATAAGAAAAATTGGCATGAAGGACAGGCATGGAAGCGAATAAATAAATAAATAAATAAATAAATAAATAAATAAATAGTAGTTTGTAGCAAGGTGGGAGGCGATGCGATGCAAGATAGTTTTTGTGATTGTGTATTGTTAATTCTTTGACAGTGTACTGTATTCACCCCGTGAGTATGGTTGCTTAACCTCCAATTTCCTGCAAAGAAGTAAGATAAAGAAGAGAAAGAGAAAGAAGTCTGGATAGTTGACGATAAAATAATGAGTGATATAAAAGTAGTATAAGATGTTCCCAAAATAAATAATTTGAATTAAATTAAATCATACTTATTATTTTAATATGACCATTATAATCAAATTAGTGAACCATATAATGACATTATCACATTATTTAATGGGTAGTAAATATTATAATTTAATAAATATAGACGCAATAAGTACCTAATGTCTAATATCTATGTAACGTCATTGTCACAGATATATTAAAGTAGAAATTTTAAACTAACCAGAAATATATAAAAATGCAATTAGTTCATTTCCTCATTATTTTCAATTATCTTATTATATTTGCTCTAATATAAGTAAATACCTTACCAACAAGCAATAGCCGCTTATGTTAATATATTACTGAAAACAGTACAACTATATAATTTTATTGCTACCTTAAATAATAATATCAAATATACATCCTGGCTCCATTATATTTATATTAGGTCAGTATGAGTTAAACCTTAACGCCCACTACAAGGAACGGGGAGTATCAAGGATCAAAAAAATAAATTCACAGGTAGCAGTTCATGATACATTAAATTAGATGGTTTTTAGCGCCGCCGAATAGGAAAATTTGTTTTGTTTATTTAACGTGCTATTGTTTTATAGGGCGAAATTAGAAGTCTAGGTATAAGTTAGGTTAGTGAAAAGTTTATAGGTCAGAGTTAAGTCGGAGTCAGGTCAGTGAAAAAAAAATTTTCTATTTTCGCCCAAACTACCATTAAAACATAATAATTTTATTGTATCCATAGAGGCTACCCTTTGAAATTCTTTTGATCTTCGTAGTCAACCCCTAGCTCCTGTGCTTCCTTGTGTGGGCGTTTAAAGTAACTAATTGTTAGTTACCATACATATATCTTATATAGATATAATAAATATATATAATAAACAAATAATAGAAATAATTTTATATATATATATTTATATTTATAATTAAAAATAATTATTATATTTTAGATATATATTAATAACATAAACACTTTAAAAAAAAATAAATTTATATATAATAAAGAACCAAGATATTATAATTAAGAACAAACAAGAAGAATAAAGAATAAAATATTAAAATCTAAAATAATAATTGAGATAAAAATAAAAAGAATAAGAATAAAATAAGACTAAAAGAAAAGATAAATATAATTTGAACATTGATCAATTTTAGTGTACCGTATTATATATATATATATATATATATATATATATATATATTAAAATATGGATAATAGTGGCATAAAATATAAAATATATTTCGAAAAAGGACAAACTGGATTTTCAATATGTAATTTTTTTTTTTTTTTTTGGCTCTTTTATATTCGTTTTTTATATTCGAAGCAAAATAATTTAGAATTGAGCTAAAAAAAGGTTTAGTAAAATACTATTTATTTCAGTTTTTGTCCTTCATGGTTGATTCAAATGACAAATATTCGTCGTAGGAAGATGAGACATATTTCATTCGATTTACCAAGCAAATTGTGCTTTAGTGTGCCACATTGAAAACCTAAGTTCGCTCTAACTGTCACAGCACCTTTCAAGAGATGGATATATATATATATATATATATATATATATATATATATATATATATATATATATATATATATATATATATATATATATATATATATATATATATATATATATAATATAATTATATATATATATTATTATATATATATAATATATATATATATATATATATAATATATATATTATTATATATATAATATACTATATATATATATTAATATTATATATTATATATATATATATGTGTGTGTGTGTGATTTTGTGTGGGTGTGCATGTGTCTATGCGTATGTGATTTATAAGCACAAAGAATTAAAGCTGTTAAAAATCACAAGCTATATAGTTTATATGCATAGTAATTATAGCTACATCTACTTAAGCTAGAACAATTACATTGCTATAACAAAAGTGCTAAATGCATCAGAAGCCTTATATTCTTGTTCTAAGTGACAACATTTAAAATAATAATAATAATAATAATAATAATAATAATAATAATAATAATAATAATAATAATAATAATAATAATAATAATAATAATAATAATAATAATAATAATAATAATAATAATAATAATAATAATAATAATAATCATAATAATAATAATAATAATAAAAATAATAATAATAATAATTTCAAAAGTTATTTACAATCAATTACAGACAGCCAACCAATTAAAGATGGGAGGAAAAGCATCTCTAATTTACTCAGTCAATATTTAAAAATAATAGTAATGAGTCTAATATTACCATGTGTCAACAAACCCATTCTATTAATTATTTACCTGCCTCTACAGCAAAGAGCTTTCACTGAACCACCTCTCTCCTTTCTTTTGTTCATTATTACTTCCACAGTATTTTCAATTCAATTTCTTCTTTTTTTACTCACATTTCATTTAATTTCTCTTAAAATACATTTATAACTTAAGTTATATTACTTCCACACACTAATTTTTAATTCTTTTATGTTAAGTTGGTTCATAATTTTCTTTTATTCTCGACTATGTTTGGAACCTCCTTTCCTTTCTTTTTAGCTGCATACCAGCAAATATCACTGGATTCTATTTTCCTTTCAAATCTTTCAATTTTCCTTCAATATATTATACCCCTCACTTTGTATCTAACCTCAAACCTCTAATTTTTCATATAATTAGTTCATCAGCTTCCTTTTCGGAAAAATTATTGTCATTAGTGATAGGGTTAAGCTGTGCCAACTGTTTAATAATTTTGCTGGTTAAATAAGTGTTATGGGATAAAATGTGAGTGAAATAAAGCAACGTAATCATAATTCAGTGTGAATATAATATATATATATTATACGTATATATGATTATTATATAGATTATATATATATAATATATTATATTTTGTATAGTGTATATCAGTATATGATATATATATAGGTGATATATATAGCGTACAGTAGTATGTATAGGTAGTGATGTAGGATATATTAGTATAACATATCGTAGCGTAATATTGAAGTAACCTAATATAATACGTAAGATAGGCTATATGGACAATATATTATATAGGTAATTAATTAACTTATTAGGATATATATATATAATTGTAGTTATAATATTTATTATTATAGCAATAATAATAATTGGTATATGATAATATATATTATACGGGGTTAGATCAGTAGTAGATAGTAATTGTGTAGTAATATATATATATATATATTATAGTATTATAAGCATATATATAATATAGTACGGGACCTATATATTGAATGAGGAATAGTATAATGATGATTATATATATGAGATAAAAAGCCTATAGTGTAAAGTATATTGGTGACACAATTAAAGGTGGGTGATGATGATTTTTTGATATTTTAGTCAAGAAAAATATGGAAAGACTGTGAGCCTTATTGCGATCTTAGCTCCAAATACAATTTCAGATTCTCAGTGTAATTGTTTTCCGAAGCTGAACTTCAAAAGTGAGTTTGTTTAAAAATGGAAATTTTTGTTAAGCACTCCGTTCAGATCTGTCACTTTTCTCTTGCACAAACGCTGTGAGATAATTAAGACCGGATGGCTACAGCGACAGGCGTCTAATAACAGAAATTAGTTCCTTGTATTAAAGTCAGATTTATAACAACACAAGAATCAGAACTAAGGGTGTGATTGTCTTTTGTTTATTAGTTTTAAATTTTTTTTTAATTTTAAATAAACTTCAATAAAAATTGATTACGGTAATTCTATTAGGTAGACGAAATGCAGCTTAAACAGCAAAGTGAATTGGCAGAAAATTGACAGATGACAGTTTTGAGGAAAAATTTGCCTTAGATGAAGATTAATACATCCCCATCACTAATATAGTATAGTAGAATGTATTAGTTATATATATATATAGTATATATCAGGTGTTCGCGTATATATAGTTGATATATAGGTAGTAGTGGATATATAATCTATTAAGTATAGAAGTAGTTATATATATATATATGAGTTGGTAGAGTAGAATATGAACGTATATATATATATAATACAGATATAATAATATATGATATATGTATATATAGTAATAATATATATTATTATATATATATATATATATATATAAGTGATATATTGATATATATAGTATATATATATATATATATATATATTAGGGAGTGGGCCGGATATCCGGCAACTATCCGTTATCCGGCCTATCCGGCCAATTTTTTGACTATCCGGTATCCACCCCGGAATATCATTGTTATCTCGGTTACATCCGTGACGTTCTCCCGTTGTTCCCTAGTAAGTTCTTCCTCGTTGGGGGAAATAATTCAAAATAATTTGAAAATTAATTTAATATACTATTTATATATGTATATATATATATATTATAATGATATAGTAGTATATATTATATATATATAGTAGTGGAGTAGTATATATTATAATATATGATTATAATATATATTATATATATATATATGGGAACAAAGTGCCTAGTTTTTGCTGGGTTTGATCTAAAGTAAATTTTATAATTTTAAACTTATTATAAATGATATTAAATATAGAAAGGACTGTAAAAATCATAGGGAATAGTATGGCTAATAAAATAGTAAAAAAAAAAAAAAAAGTAAGCTATATGTAGATAGATCCTTCTTTACTCTGCGTAGAATTTTTACGACAAAAAAACCAACGCTGCACTATAATTTGGTTGTTTCAGTGCTAAATCTAAGGAAGCTTTCTACGAAATAGGGTGTTGTTGTTTTAAGTCGTATTAATAGCGTATTTACAAAAAAATGGTTAATACTAAAAAATTTATATATAAAATAAGTGTAAGAAAAAGTTTTCAATTATGTGTTAATTTAAATTGGTTTAAGTTAAGAAGAGTTGTTATTTGAGTTGTTAATTTTTAAATTGTGTTAAGCAATTTGAAGGAAAACAGTTTTCCCGACGCCATATTGTTGGAACCACGACAATAATTAAAGGTAATGTTTTTTTCCATTTACTTATATATATATATATAGTATATATATATATATATGATATATTATAAGTATATTATATATATAAACTATATATAATATTATATATATAAATAACTATATTATGTTGATTTGTTAAGGTATTACAGATGCGGCAAAATAGGGGGCTCGAGCCGACGGAGTCAGAAGGGGGATCGATTTCATACCCCGTAGGGGAGGCGGAGGAACCCCCGCGGGATCTGCGACATACCGGTCAAATACCAAAGAGCGGGGGTTTCGGAGAACACCTGCCCCGGAGGGGGGGAAATTAGTCCTACCCTGTTCGTTCCCCGGAAGGCCGAGAGACCGACTCCTGCCATTATCGGGGCGGTTTACCCTTGGAGTATTCTTTAAAGATTAGAAAAAAGAAATAAAAAAAATAAACTGACGGAGTCCGTAAAAACGTAACAGGTCCCTATATATATTTGATATCATCAAAATCCCTATAATATAGAAAGGTCTATTTATTGGTCCAAAGATTAATAGCCCTGTACTATTTTTTTGGGCTAACGAGTACCCCGTTCAAAAGGTTCATAACTAGACTTTCTCCTATTTATAGGTATTATATATATATATATTATTATAGTATATATATATAGTTGATATATATATGGATATTATCTATATATATATATATATTAGTATAGTTGTATATAACGTATATATATATATATATTATATATATAGTATATATATATATTATATATCATATATATTTAGCTAGTATTATATATATATATATATAGTACTATATATATATTATATATATATATATATAGTATTATATTATATATATGATGATATATATGGTATATATATATATTATATTATATCTATATATATTACTACATAGTATATATACTTGTTTAGACTTTCCATGTTGGGTACAAACCGAATGTCTATATGAAATTTTTTATTTCATTAATTTTATGTTTATAATGACTGAACAATACATTTTATCTGAAAATTGGTGGCGCCCCTTTTTTTGTGAATTGAATTCGTTAGAAATCTTGAGAGTAATAAGTTTAGTATACGCGAAAGAATAAATTGTTGATTTGAAATTTATATTAATGCATCTAGGCCAGATTTAAGTGTCCGTTAATATTCCACACGAGTATTACAAAACTTTAATAAATAGCCGAATGCAAAATAACCTATTTTTCGGTGTTCGGCTGCCTATCGCGGTACGACGCAAGATGGCCAAAATTTGGTGGACTATAAATTTTTTGCAATTCCACTGAAATCCACAATTTTTTCTGGTAGTCCTCTGCGGAATTGCGGAATTTGCGGAATTAATTGCGGATGACATGAAGGCATTCCGCTAACTGCAATTCCGCGACATTTTTCAAAATTATCGCAATCGCAATACCGCAATTTATTTGCAATAGCCGAATCGCGTTTTTGAATAGTGGGAACACGACCAGCTTTCTGCATATATATACATATCTTAGTCGTATATATGATTTTAAATCATATCTGGTCTACTAGTATTGCTATTACGATAGTATATATATATATATATATATATATATATATATGATATATCGATATATATATAATGTTATATTATATATATGATAATATATTATAAATATTATTAGATACAGCGTTCGTCATAGTCGAGTCAATGTACATCGGCGGTGTATCATTCCGTACGGGATGTTAAGTCATGAGAAATGTGTAAGAAGATATATAGTGTAGTGGGTCGAATATTTAATCACTAAGAATTATGGGACTATGTTTACGTTGGTGTCTGCGCAGCCGAAAATACGAAAAGACCGCGCAGAAACATGCGAAATGGTCGAATGGGATGAATATATTTTGTTACGACTTCTGTCAAATGCACATAAAATATATGAGATGGGGTCTCCTCTCGACATTTTATTTGATACGGGTTGTTCGATGGTTAGCGAGGCGCATTGTAACGCCATAAACAACTAGACATCATGTGCGACATAATGTGCGTACAAAAGCCGAAAGCGTGTCAATGTACGTATGGAAGTAATTGTTTGACATATCCGCAATAGTATTTTAAAAGATATCGAACAGCTAGCAAAGGAATTAAAATTAAAATAACCATAATGCAATACCCTTTAGATACATTGATGATGTACTATGTAGCCTAAGTAAAGTACGGCCTAAGTGAATGTGTACAACCAACTAACAGCTATCATATGTAGGTTATGTCATAACCTACGAATTATGCGTAATAAAGTGTATTGAAACGTATAACTTCAGAGTGGTTTGTGTTAGTCAGAGCCATACATTTGGAAAATGCCCCACGTGACAGTATACGCAGGACGAAAAGCGTGACCGCCATGTTGGGAGGTAGTAACACTTACGCAAAACAGGAATGCTCGAAGAGCTGCTGCAGAATATGGACAACGGTTATCCAGCATTCGACGGACCGCCAAGCACATGGCATTCCATAGAAGTTTATAGACGGTTTTCGAAGGTACAGGGTCGATAGTGTTCAAACGCCTCATCCATTAACGGGGAGGGGGGTCGTGTTCGTTACATTCGTTCATCGGAACTGGGATCGATTCTGCTATACACCCGCCACTCTAAGGACGCACGTCTGCATTTACGGGAGGCTAGTTTCGGTCTGGAATATCGAAGGAAACCAATACGACGGATTCGTGTTGCTTACAACATGTATCCATATAGGCGATACATTGTGCATGGTTATGCATCGTGGAGACCAAAAAAGGGCGGCTGGGATCCAAGCTGTCAATTGATTGCCTTCTAATTGGATGTACCGGGAACCTATTGGGAAGTATCTTATGGACAGATGAATCTGGCGTTACCAATAACGGTATATGTATAAGCAGGTGAACTTCTCAGAGCGATTGGGAGCGGAAAACAACCCCCGTTCTAACTTCACTAGCGTCACCTGAAGGTCTCATACTCAACGTGTCAAGCGTTATGTTGTGGTATACTCAATAGGTGAGGGGATTAGTCGGGCTTTAGTTTCTTAGAGGGAAATTTGAAGGACAAGTGTTACCTCGCATTGTCCATGCAGACCGCCTTGTTAAGCCTCCCTGAGTGATATAGCCTTTGTAAATAACGACAATGTGGTGAACGGAAGAAATGTATTACACATATAGGGTGCCCAGCACATAATGGTCAGCTATAAGTGACGACCTACCTCCGACAAGAACCTTTCTCCGGGAAGATGGATCAGAATATCTGGTCCATTTCCATGGCCTGCGCTTCACCCGACTTTAACACCACTGGACTACTTTCTGTAGGGTATCTCAAACATACCGTGTGTACGCTGTGTTTAATGACCCAGTAAACTCGCCAGAAATGACCGGTTCCCGTCAGATAACCAACGCATGTAAGGGGAATCAACCCGGCCCGTCCTGTGCATTGGTATGCAATGAACGTGGCGGCCAGAGCGACTGAGGCAGGTATTTCGCGTGGATGGAGGCTTTCTTCCGAAGCACATTTGTAATACTGTATGTACAAGTTGAAAACGACCTGACATTCTTCTCGTCTTCTTCTTGCATGTTGTGGCATAAGATTCGATAGGTGTAAATTGTTATATACTATAACAACGTTATTAGATTTACTGTAATATACATTGTTTTTTCTTTCTTTCAACCTATTTCACATTCAACCGTTGTTAAAAACTATTGTTGGTTAACATTTGAGCGCGTTAATGGTACATGCGTGGAAACGAAGACGCGTATCGAAAAAATGTCGAGAGGAAGAGCACACCTCATTTTTTTTTAGTGCATTTCACAGAAGCCATATAAAAAATATCATCCATTCGACATTCGCATGTTTTGTGCGCGTTTTCGTATTTACTCGAGTGGCAGACACGAACGGTAATCATATCCCATCGTCCCCTCGATTAACGAATTAAATAATCGAACTTAGTAGTTCCTACAACACTTTTCATATCTTAATACACTCCGTACGGTGTATAACACCGCTGACTAACTCGTGTAGACACCGCTGTATATACTGTATGTATGATATATATATATATATGATATATATATATATATATATTATATTTTGGCTTTTTCTATATATATATAATAATATATATAATATATATGTAATATAGTATATATATATAATATATATTATAATATATATAATATATATATATTATATACTTAATATATATATATATATATTATTATTATCATATACCGGTAAAGGTATAGCACAGGACTCCACAATATTTTCTGAAAAAAATTTAAGTCCAAAATCAATATATTCGATGTATGTAATATAGTATAATTAATTTTAATATATAAATGAATAATAATAATAATATAATAATAATAATAATATAAATAATAATAATATATAAAATCAAATATATAATATATATAATAGTAATATAATATACATAAAATATTAGAGTAATATATAGAACTTTAGGGATACAGTTCTGATATATCGAGATCTTGGACTTAGAATTGTTTCCAGGAAATCTGTGGAGTCCTGTATATATAGTGGACACGACTGCCGGGGATATCCGATCGACCAGGATATCCGGCGATATTCCGTATCCGGTTTTAAACTTCCCAGCCGGATATCCGGGTATCGGCTATCCCGGCTAATGTTCACTATCCGGTCCCCATCCCTATATATAATAGTAAATATATATTATAATATATATTATATATATATAATCCCGAGTAGATATATATAGATATATAATATAATATATATATTATATATATATATATATTATATATATATATATATATTATATAATATATATATATGATATATATTATATAATATATAGTATTACTATAGATTATAGATATATATATATTATATAGGTAGTATATATATCGTATATATATATATATATATATAATATATATATATTATATATTATAATATATATATATATATATATAAAGCCTTTCCAATTTTTATTTACGTGCAGCAAAGTGAGCAGATCAATTGACATTTATGAGATGTTTTACTACTAGTTAGCCAAAAGAAATGAATTGAATAATAAATACTGAACAAGTATTACATACGCATTATCTTAGTTAGTCCATACCTCCTTAAGAAGAAGAGCTACAGCTGGCGAGACATCTAAGTAAAAGAAGTTTAGTTCAACATTAAGGAAAATCATTTGTGCGCACAGTCGTTGAGTTAAGCATGCCAATTTTTTTTTTTTTCTGTGATCACATGGACCACAATAAAACTTTTAATACTTACCCTAAAATATGCCAGAACTAGTTTATGGGAGCCTAGTAATGAAGGCGATTAGAGAACTACTGTTGTTTCTGATCCAAAGTATTGGATAAGGTTTTTTAGGTAGCCATAGTGAAAATTTCACAGGAAGTTTTAATGCAATTCCATTTAGACCAAAGATTCTAAGCTGAAATGGGGAAGGAACAAACTGAAGAAAAACAATGAGGATCGCCTGCCATTTTTGATACAGGTTGAAAAATCTTGCTGCAGCAGCAAAAAATTCATCCTGATATTTTTTATATAGTATATATATATAATATAATTCAATATATATATATAATAACAGTACTAATAGTTTATATATATATTAGAGTATTATACGAGTCATTTATACATTAGTTGTATATAATAGATATATTTATTATATAGTATGACTAGTATACTATTATTTATATATATATATATATTAATATATATATATATATATAGGAAAATTGCACTTTTAAATCACCCTTTCGAATCACCGAAAATTTTCTAAGTTAAAAAAAAATTTCTAAGTTTCAGAAAAGTTAAGTTAAGAAATAAGTTCTTTTAAGAAAAATTCTTTTACAAGCTTCTGGAATTATGCAGAAGCTCTTACCACTAAACAATTTTTTTCTTAAAAAACTTAACTTAAACTTAACTTTTCCGAACTTAGAAATTTTTTTAACTTAGAAAATTTTCAGTGATTTGAAAGGTGATTTGAAAACTGCTATATAATAACTATATATATATATATATATATATATATATATATATATATATATATAATATTATATATATATATATATATATATATATATAATATATAGTAGTTAGTAATAGTTAGTTATATATAATATATATATATACGTAGTTATATGTACTATATAGTAGTATATATACTATCAGGGTATTATATATATTATATAGGATAGGGCCGGTAAAGTAATATAGTATATGTATATAAGTGTACGCTATATGTATATATATTATATATATATAGGGTATTTATATATCTAATATGTACTATATATATATGGGTTAATAGTTATATATATATATAATAGTTATTATTATTAGTATTTATTATGTAGTTGCAAATGTAGTAATAGATATAGTTATATATATTATATATATATAATATAATTATACTATTAATGTTAGTTATATATATATTAATGTTATATATATATACTAGTAATTATCTATATATATATATAGTACGGCTATATATATATATATAGGATATTATATATAGTAAGTATATATACGTAATATATATATATATATATATATGATATAGTATATATATATATTATATATATATATGAAGACCGTAACTGTAAAATCAATATATATATATATATTATAATATATTATATCTAATATTATTATATATATTGATACTATATTACTAGATATGACTATAACTACTATAATAGATATAGGTGATATACTATAGATTTTTATAATGTACCTCAATATTATCTTCAGAGAGTCAATATTGACCCCCAAAAGCAATGCTTGCAAATTGTAATGTCCATAGAAACATACCATATACTTCTTTCATTTCAAAAAACTGAACATCTGAATATATATATAATATATATCATATATATATATATATATAGTAGTATATATATATATAATATTTATATATATATGTATATATATAGTACTATATATATATATATCATATATAATAATATTATATATATATAGTATATATGGTATATATATATATATATTATAACTTGGTATGGTATTACTATTTAAATTTAAGTGTCATAGACCTAATAATCAAAATAAGAAGAGAAATTAATTTCTGAAACGAAAATTAACTAGCAATATTTTATTTTTCTTATGGAAATATTTAACCAAATTTTTCCAGAACAATCATTAAGGGAGAAACAAAAGTTTGCTTAATTTTTCCTGAACTGAAGTGGTGTCATTGCAGACGCTTACCCTTTTGCCAAAAACTGATCCTTTAATCCTAAGAGCATATGGTCCATGCACTGGTTCATGTGAAAACAAATGTTTGTTATATAATAATATATATAATATAGTGTATATATATAGATATAATATATTATATAGTATTATATATATACTATTGACCAGTGATATATATACTTAGTAATATATATATAATATATAGTATATAGTAGTATTATATATATGAAATTAGAATCTGGCAATATTTTTTTTTAAATCTTGAATAGGTAGGAAAAATATTTAAAATAACTAAAATAAATATGTGATTATTTCCATACAGTGATAATGCTATACAACTTGTCTTTGAAGGCTTATAAAACCTTAACTATGACTTAATTTCGGTAAGGGAGTAGTGCAGAGGGGCTTGCACCCCAGCTTTTTTTTAAAATCCAAAATATACTCTAAAAAAATTAAAATAAAGAAATAATAAAATGAATAAAAATAAAAAAGAAATATGAAAAGTCTCTTTAGGAAAAAGGTTAGCAGAGCCTCTCAAGAGTTATTAAGAAAAATCCAATAGACTTTTTCAGCTACTATGATCTGATGGTTCTCTTCAGATTATTGGAACAGTAAATACAAGCATTTTCTTTTCCTTTTTAAGTTTTTTTTTTTTTTTTTTCGCAAAAAAAAAGATTTTTTTTTGTCTTATGAGTGGTTTTGTTAGGTATACGCATGAGAAAATCTATGTACACTTAACAAATCTTACATAGCCTGAAACTAGGGGGGCGCCTAAAATGAGACATGTGAGGGGCCTACTAATATTTCTTTTATAGAGAAAGCCTAGTCGGAAATTTTTTAATTTTTGAGCAGGCCTGGTACTTTTTTCCCAAAGACTTAAATCATTTTGTTTTTTTAATCTTCATATATTATTTTTTAAAGTAACATCTTGTAATGTCAAAATTATTTTTTTTTATGACAATCCATTCATTATTCTAATGTTAATAAGAGGCTGTGAATTTTTTACATAAGAGACCGCCATGCTTAACCGTTATTATTACTTTAATTATTACTGCTATTTTGCTTACTGTTGCTATTTTATAATAAATTGGGGGTGAGTCCCTCGTGCGCTACTATTACCCTTAAATTTAACCTAGCCTAGCGAGCTTCTGTCTGTGAAGTGGATCAATCTTTAAAATTCATGACATTCTTAAGCAGCTGGGGATCTCCAATCATGAGAACTGGTTTTGTAAATTCATAATATCCACAAAGTTTATAACCTTTATAATTGTTATACAAGTCTTGATCAAATTCTGCTAAGGAAACCGTAGCTCTTAACCTTGGTAACAAATTCCCAAAAAGCCAAACAGGATCTGGCCCATCAACTCCTCTTATTTTCCAATATGAATATGTGTAACGAAAATATAGTACACAACAAATCAAAATAAGAATAAAGACCCAGGTAAAGATGTAGGTTTTGAGATAATCGAAAAAAGCTCTGCCTATCATTTCCAATCACCAACAAATTTTAAAGTTCAACAAAGATATTTTGAATCATAGGTGCAAAATTTGTAACTGTTATGAGCTATAATGTGCTTTAAGCCATATGTTTATTGTTAAAAGTGTCTTACGAGACCAAAACTCAAAATTGATATAAACCAAAATCTGTTTTTGTTTGTTTTGTTTTTAACAATTAACAAGGGCCGTGGACAATAAAACATTAACCGTTCGTAGATGAGATTTCCCCGTCAACATATTATATAAACTATGATCATAGTAAAAATGCAATGATTTACAGTTGTATAAGTTGTGTTCAAATATATGTTTTTATTTTATTATATTGTGTATATATTTAGTATTTGTACTTATTTTATTTAAATTTTATTTTATTTTTTTTTATTTTTGTTCTTATTTTATTTTATTTTACTTTGTTTTATTTTATTGTTTTATTTATTATGTTTTCCAAATTATATTATTTCCTATACATTCATTTACTTATAATTTAATTTTCTTTTATATTAATTTCAGCATTTAAATACAAAGTCTTTTAAACAAAAAATATTTGTTAAGTGGTGCCGATGTTAAGGCTATACCACGACCATGTATAAATAAATAAATAGTCCCATCGCACAAGTATACACATGCACAGGAGACAAAACTTACATTAAGTTGGGAAGTGAATTAGAAAATGTAGAGATAGAAGTTACTAGAGAAATAAAGCAAGGGTGTACGGGGTCTACTACATCATTCAGACTAGTTACTTAGAAAATAATTATGGAATTGGAGAAAGAAAAGGATTTTAACAACGGTTCTGTGCAAATAAATAGTTTATTCTCTGCAGATGATGAACTGATCTTAGCAGAAACATTAAGTGATGCAGCTGCGAATATTAGAACATTACTACAGATAAGTGAGGATTGTGGTCTAGAAATAAACAAAGAGAAAAGCAATGTCTTGATTTTTAATATGAAGCAACCTCCAACTGAGATTGAAGGAATCAATGTGGTGGAAAAAATAAAATACCTAGGCCTATATATATATATATATATAAAAAATATGTTTAAGGGTCAGAAGCTACATCTCATAAATAAGGCCTACACTTTGGCTAACCAAATGGCTTCGGTTATTGAGAAGAGCTGCAATAAAGAGCTTATAGGGAAAACATACTGTAAGAATGTGGCACTCCCAGCAATTTTATATGGATCCAATGTAATGTGCTTCACAGCAAGAAATAGATGTTGCAAACAATTGAAAACACAGTCTACCGAAAGATATTAGGAGGAACTAGATGCACCCTAACTGCAGCTCTGAGGGGAGAAATTGGAGTATCATCAATGCAGGCAAGAATGATAACTAACAAATAAAAATATATGAAATCAATTTTAGAAGGAAAGAAAGAAGCCTTAAAGCACATACTATATGGTGGAAAACTACACTTGACTACATGGACAAAGTAATGATTGACATAGCAGTATTAGAAAGGCTAAACGAGAAAGAGATCGCAGAAAAAGTACAAGCTTGGGACCTACATCAATGAGAAGAAGAGATAAAACGAAATGAATGTCTGCAAATCTATACGCGAGATGGAGAAGTGGGAGTTTGAAGAAGGGCCAAATTGACTATAGATACTGCCTTTCGTCAGTGGATAGCACTGTTTTTCCAGGCGTCAAAATCCAAATAATACTGAACTTAAAATGGAGAACAGATTCTCAATGGTGAAGTCACTGTGATCCATAATGTTGGAGTCGGGAAGACGCTGACACACACGTCATCTGTAATCTGCCTCGGAATTTGGAAAACTTAGAAGTAAACTCCATTTTGAACTCTCCAAAGAGCCATAATGCAGAAAACTATAACGAGGGCTCTATTGGGGGATGGTTATTTGAACCTACAGAATACGCATAAGTGAAAAATATAGTGTTGGGGGAACAAGCATGTGGGGAAAAAGGGAAGAGAGATAGGTTGTCTATATAGAATGATAAACTCCAATAATAATAGTGATGATAATAACGAGAAGTATAGCAACATTAAAAATTGCAGTAAGAGATGAAGTTAATAT
Organism: Trachelipus rathkii; assembly: GCA_015478945.1. Taxonomy (NCBI): domain Eukaryota; kingdom Metazoa; phylum Arthropoda; class Malacostraca; order Isopoda; family Trachelipodidae; genus Trachelipus; species Trachelipus rathkii. The sequence continues at coordinate 40,985 of JABUQX010112190.1, forward strand.
TAATATCAAATAATAGTAAGTAAGTAATATACACTAATAATAATACATAATAAATAATAATCTTATAACAAAGAATATATAATAATAATAAGTGATAATAATAATTAATATCTAATAATAATAATAATAATAATAAATAATAATAATAATAATAATAATAATAATAATAATAATAATAATAATAATATAATAATAATAATAATAATAATAATAATAATAATAATAATAATATAATAATAATAATAATAATAATAATAATAATAATAATAATAATAATAATAATAATAATAATAATAATGCAGAAAATTAGCTTGGCTAAATTATTTAGACCGTTTTCGTTTTTGTCATTCGTGCTTACGCTCGATAAGAAATGCTTACCCAGTTTTAGCACGAATTACGGGCATAACCGAATGCTACTTCTCATTAAAGTTACTTTTGTTAACAAACATTTGAAATCAGCTGTTGTGAATTGTAATGGACCACGTGGTTTTGGAATAAACAGAAATAAAAAATAACAAATGGTATATTATTATGTATTTATATTACATTATCAACTATTGTGATGGAGTTTATCGATTTGGAAGAAATTAGATTTAAAGCTAATTTTATTGAATGAAACATTCATCAGACCAAACGGACCTACACGCGCTCCAATGCCTGTAAGTGGTTTGTTTACAATTTTTTTCGGTAAGAACGTGCTTGAACTCGGCAAACACGGGAAATAGCAACCTTGCAGAATTAAGGAAATTCCTTACGTTTGGTGAACATTTTTCATGATTTTGAGCTAAGTTTGACAAAAACGAACGCAAACTCTAGCATTTATTACGTTTCGTAAATCGTAAGCACAAATGCAAAAAATGAAAACGGCTTTAATTTTTTTATTAAATAATCGATTATATTATCGATAAAAAAAAAAGTGAACTCAATCAATGATCGGAAAAATACATCGATACTCGAGTCGATAGCGGCGTTAGACGTTTAAAATTTTCGGAGCGTACTTTTTAATTAATACACTTTATGTATATATTTTAAATAAAAACCTTATTTTATTTAAAATATATACATACAACTTCATTCAGATTAAACAATTGACATGACTTTATTCAGATTAAACAATTAGGTAAAATAAATAATTGACATGACATTAAATACTGTATTTATGACTGAGGGGATGTAGCTAGCAAATAAATTAAATAAACATATGTTCACAAGTTCGAAAACTTGGCTGGGAGTGTTTTTATTCTTGATGGATTCTGTTTTCCACAAGTAGCTAATAGAATTGTGAATATTCCCAGACCGTAAGAGTATGGTATTGTTAAGAATATTGTGGAGGAGGAGTAGAAACTAAGTATTTACTGAGAGAAATTGGATGAAAGAAAATGAGGTACTTAGTTGGAAGGATGAGAAAGAAAATGAGGTACTTGCAGTTAATGTTATTAAACTCTGACATTAATGAGATAATGAAGGACAATACAATGATGAGGGAGTGAAAAGGGATTTATTAAATAATTTTGTTGTAGCTAGCGGTAATATTAAGCTTAGTTCTAGTAATTCAAATAATGCTCACACTAGAATGTAATAATAAATTTTGCCTTCTACTTGAAGATTTAGAATCCTTAGATGTAAGTCTTATTAGTGCTTATATGGCTTAATCAAATAAACTGGGTAATTATTGAGTTCAACAGATTCTAAAAGAAAATCGATATTTTTTAAAATCAATCAATCTTTTGATATTCCTAGAAGCAACATTGCCAAATGTTGTTAATAAAAAATTAAATTTTACATTCAAAACAGTAAGGTTATGATTAGTTTGGTTAAGTAGACAGATTTACTGTGTATAATTAACAAAACTTATCATAACCTAAACTAATGGGTCCTAAAATGAATTTAAATAAAAAAATTTTGCTAGATTGATTACATTTATATATGAGAGAGGTTTGGTACCACTGTTTTAGTACTTTTACTTTGGGATGAAAGATAAAAAAAAAAAACTGATTATCAGAAAAAAATTATGGATATTTTGTCAGAATCTGTTGACTCAATAATTACTGTAAACTGGAGTATTAGCTAATAGTTGGTGACTCCCAAATAGGTACTGTATTTGGACAGAACTTTGGGAAAAAAAAAGAACATGGCTAGTAATTAAAGGTAAAATGTCTCAATAACTCGCAAAACAGCTCCACCCTCAAACGAAGCTTTAAGAGGGTAAAATAAATATCTCCCTTCCCCAACTACTGCAATATTCTTGCACAACACTATTCCAATATTTCCAACAAACCTACCCACGCAAATAATAGAAGAATAATACACAAACTCCAAAAAAAAGTAATTAAAAATCAATCCCAATCCCTCAATTTATATACAAGAAATAACTATACTTATCAAAACCTTAAAAAACTCCCTAGCTTCTTGCTCAGACAACATCTCTAACCTTCACATAAAACACTTTGGACTTACTGCACTTATCATTCATTATAAATATCTTCAACAAATCCTGGTCTTTTAGCTATATCCCTCTTTACTGGATAAAAGCAATTATCATACCTAAATTAAAACCTAGAAAATATCCCAACCTCCCTTCTTCACTCTGACCCATATCCCTCCATTTCTCCTTAATATATACTGGTATATAGGTATATATAATAAAAGCTTTTTACATATATCCTTCTCAGGCTGAGGATCTAAATATTGCAATGATAAATTAAAATATGGTATCATGCTGTGTTAAGGAAATTGGTAAATCATAATGGGTGATTTCAATTTTTCTGATATTGGTTGAGGTACTTTTACTAGTACTTATCAGGCTAGTTTATTCTTTATTGACTGTATACAAGACAGGTAGTTGATGAGGCATCAAGATTCACTTCATTATTAGACTTAATATTTGTAAATGAAAATTCTTTGGTTAGTAACATTACAGATGAGGAAACCTTTAGTGACAGTGATCATAATAGCCTATAATATTTAATATAAATATAATAGCTAAACCACAGTTAACTAGTAGAAAACAAGGTAAATGTGTATGACTTTTAAAAATGTAAACTTCAGTAAATTCAGAAACACGCTTGGAACCATTGCCTGGGATGAGGAATTTGAGAACCAAAACTGTTTTCAAATGTGGGAAAAATTTAGTATAATCTTATATAAAATTCAGTCAATGTTTTTCCATCATATCAATCAGGACAAAGAATAGAAAGCCTAATTGGTTGAGTAGGGAGATGAGAGAAAATTAGAGATAAGAATAGTGGTTCAAGAGGTTCAAAGATAGTAATAGTATAATAGATTTGGAAACTTGTAGGAGAATAAGGAATTATCTGAAACAGGCAATAAGAAGATCTAAGAGACAATCAGAAATTTACCTGGCAAGAAAAAATAATGATGATCTTAAGAAATTCTATAGTCTTTATAAATTTAATGATAATAATAGAAAGATTGGTCCTAATAAGATAAATGATGAAGTGGTTTATTATTGTTAATATTGTGCCAATTTATAAGAAAGGTATCAGGGATGATCTTGGAAATTACAGGTCAGTTAGCTTAACCTCATTAGTAGTAAAGGTTCTAGGAAAAGTATTGAAAAGTTAAGTTGAAGAGCATTTAGTCAGCAATGAGATATTGTGAGACTCTCAACTTCGTTTTAGGAAAGGTTAACCATGTCAGATGAATCTTTTGGAATTTATGGAGTGCCTTGACAAAAGGGAACCTGTTGGATACAGGAGGCAGTTTTTATCATTATCATTATGCGAGCTGATGAAGAGTGAGACTTCTCAATTGTATATAATTTATATATCCCTCGCTCCGCAACTTTCTATATTACTAAAATTAGGTGAATCTTTGGCACAAGTCTTAAGCAATTCTCCACTAATTCTGATTGGAGAATTTAATAATCACAAAAAACCTGGTAAAAAAAAGTAAAGATTCATATTACATAAAAATTTATATGCAGTATATATATTGAATAACTCAACCAACATATAAATTTGTTTGGAAAAATTTGTTCCAATCTGGATTGTACT
>JABUQX010112190.1:50000-57738 GCA_015478945.1 Trachelipus rathkii
GTTCCATCAACTCCTTTTCCAGACACACAATCTTTCATTCCTGGCATTTCTCTGGACACATCTGCTGAATGATAGAAGTCAATTACAATGGAAACTTGTTCACTGTCAAGTCTTTTTCCTAATCTTACATTCGGAGTTGAGAACACTCCTTTTTCTTTTGCTAAATTCTTTGCTTGCCTAGCCATGAAATTGGAGCAATTAAACTCTTTCATTATTCTTGTTAATGGCCAGCGTTTTGGCAAGATAGTTAAAATAGAAAGCTTTTCACTTCTGCTTGTAGATTCTTCATTGAATTTTTCTTTTAACTGCTGAAGAATTTCTATTTCTGTATTATCAGTGTCACTGTCTGTAATTGGTTGCCCAGTGGCTAGTTCAAGTTTCCTTTTATAAGCTGTTGTTACTTTACATAGCTTTTTCTTGGCATAACTGGGTTTGCCAGATAGTTTAAATAATTTAATTGGCGTTTCTTCAACTAATACATCAAGTAAATCTTTGTATTTGACATCGAGTTTAGCACCATCAATCATCAACTTTGTTCTGATGATAAATACAAACACACTGCAAGGAGAGACTAGGTGAAGAACCCTTTTCACTTTGATCCTTTGTTAACTTTTTGCGACAGTTACTACATAATTTGTGGTATATCTCAAAATTTAAATTAGGATATTTATCAATCAAATTTTTTGTCACATTTAGAAGATTTTTCTTTATCTTTTTTTTATGTACATTAAAAGGGTCAAAACAAAATTTTCCACTATTTAATATTGTTATCGAACTGGCATCCAACTGAAAAAAAAAAAAAAAAAAACATATATAATATATATATATATCTATATATCATATATATATATATATATATATATATATATATATATATATATATATTATTATATTTCGATATATAAATTACATATATATTTAGATTATATTATACTATATAATTATATATCTTCCCAACCTTACAGTGTACATGTAAATGTATATTAATACAAAGAAAAGCACTGATAATTATAAAGCCTACACAAAATAAAAGAAAAGAGCGTAATGTTTTAAAATGACAGACGTTTTGAAAGCGGAAAACGTTTTACTGTGAAATTTATCACACTGTTGGCTAAAATGGAAATCAAAGTGAATATAAATATTAAAATTTTATAAAAAAAAAAAAAAAAATATGAAAATCTCATAAACCATTAAGGTCTCTTATCTATATTTTCTACCTGATACCTGATAAGTATAGAGATATAAATCATTATTTAAAGTTTTCCCTATATATATATATATATATATATATATATATATATAATAAGTATATTTATAATATATATATATATATATATATATATATATATATATAATATATAATATATTATATATATATAATATATATATATATATATATGGTTAAAGGGATTATAAAACCCATAGATAGGAAAAACTTTAATTAATGATTTATTATCTCTATACCTATCTTATCTAGTACACCTTTCTTATCTATCTTATTACCTTATCTTAAAATGGATTTATTATATTATTATATATATAGATATATATATATATATATATATATATATATATATTATATATTATAGTATATATATATATATATTATCTATATATATATATATATATTTTATATATATAAACTATTATATATATATATATATATCTATATATATATATATATAATATATATATTATATATATATATATATATATATATACTATATATATATATATATATATATATTATATAATATATATTATATATATATATATTATATATATATACGGTAATATATATATATATATATATATATATATAATTAATATATATTATATATACTATATATATATATATATATATATATTATATATATATAATAGTATATGGAAGAGAGAGAGAAATGGAAATGTTGGGACTATATTGAATGAGATAAAAATTGCAAAAAAGTGAAAAAATGTGATATTGGTAACTTAATTAAATTGCTTATATTTTCTAAACCAAGCCAAAACCAAAATTAATTCATTAAAAAAAATGAAATATACATATATAACAATAATTGAGCAACGTTTGAAAAAAATCGAATAATAGTTTTTTTTTTTCAAGGTCAAGGTCACCAAAAGGTCAAAAATTTTTATTTGACCTCCGAGGTCAAAATCATCTAAATAAATGTTGTACAGATATTCAAGATCTATTAAATGGTCTTTACACGATGCTTCTAAGTGCCATAGAAGCCGAGATATTGTATTTTGACCTAGGACTACTCTCTCAAAATTGAACATTTTGACCAAAGTTTCAAAGGTCATATTTTCTGAACCGTATGAGCTAGAGACCTGCAATAAACGCCATTCATATTTTCTCAACAAGATCTGTTAGTGTGCCAATTTTCATGCAAATCGAAAGGGGTCAGGGAAAATGTCGTGTTGAAGTGACTTGGAATGACCCATATATATAGGTATATATTATATATTGATATATATATATATATATATATATATATATATAATTATATATTATATATATATTATATATATAATATATATATATATATATATTATATATATTATTACTATATATATATAAATATAATATATCTTTCTTCTTTTTCACCTGTGCTCTTTGCCCCAGATTGGGGGTAAGGTGCTGTACAAGCATCGGAAAAGAAAAGCAGTAGGAAGGAGCATGACAAACGTCGAAAAGAAAGCCCAAGCCTTACCGCCCCCTCTGTACCATTAATTAGTGAGAGCTCGTCACAGACAGAAAATCCACCCTAGAGCATCATGGGAGCGCGACGGACCCTCACTATGGTAAATCGTCAATGTAAGGGTTCATCCCCTGGCCCAGGTGGGGCCACAACCATGCCCCCATACAAAACCCGCGCCATTCTCTCCTATCATGCACCTTTATTCTCGCCTCTTGCCAAACTCAACATTTTCTTTCAGACAATTCGTTCCCGACATCAATCCACTTTCTCTGGTCTCCCAGCCGGTCCGGTTCCCAAACAACCCAACACTAATACGGCATCCGCTTAACCACACTATCATTCATCCTTTTCCCACATGACCAACCAATCTCAACAACTTTCCATTTTTCTTCATTTACCCTTTCTTCACACCACAGCCACTCTCTAATACGTTCATTCCTCTCTTTATCAATCCTTCTCACCACCTAGCACACCCCTAAAGATTGTCCAATCTGAACATATTGGATCTTAGATATACACCTTCTTATTCGACCATAAGTCCCTCACTACCATACAATAACAACAGGTAACAACATGCCTCAAATGTAAGACCTAGCAAACACTCAAAGACTTAGTCCCCTTTGCATTCACCAACGATTTAATTGCAGCCAGCCACCTTCCTGCCTATTACAACTTTCCTACTACACCCTGCATCGTCCGTTCCCTTCTCATATGCAACATATACCTAAATATTTTTAAACTCAGACACTCGTTAACGCTGCTCACCATCTAACATACACTGAGGAGACTGGGGAGTGTCCTCACTCACAACATAACCTTACTCTTATCGCACGTTTACTTTCAAGCCCCTCCTTTCACACACCTGCCAAATCTCTCTATCATCCTCTCAAACTCTCTTCAGATTCCGCCACACAGAACCAAATCATCGCATATATAATAGGTTAGGGCACCCTCCACTTCAAGCTCATTCACCACCATTCTAACACCATTTTCTGCCATCCCCACCTCAAATTCTTTCAAATAACTCCCATCCATATACAATGAATAACCAAGGAGACATAACAACAACCCTGTCTCTCACTCCGCTATTATCCTAAACCAATCACCCTTGACACCATTTATTCTTACACACGCCTTCACTATCGTCATACATACTTTTGATCCATTCAGAAGCCTACCACCAACCACCATATATCACTAACACCTGCCATAAACGGCTTCCCTATTAACTTATCATACGCCTGTTGGCAAATCCATAAAACCTAAAGTACAATTTCTTCTTCTTCTCCCTCATTTTCTCAATCATTTGTTTCAAATCGTAAAGATTGTCCACCCATCCTCTACACTCTAAACGCACCTAGTTCTTACCATCAGTCCTCAGTCCACTCGACCGCACTCTTCGACAAAATTACCAAGCATATACCTTCCCTACAAAACAATAAATAGACTTATTCCCCTATAATTTTCTACAGTTCCCCTTTTCTCCCTTACCCTTATACAAGGGTACTTTTACCGCCTTCCTCCAATCCCTTGGAACTATACCCTCCATAAAGCTTTTTACAACAACTTCCAAATCCAATCTCACCATCTCGCCTATATATATTTATAATTATTTTATAATATATATATATATATATATATATATTTATATATACTATATATACTATATATAATATATATATATATATATTATAATATATATATATATATATATATATATATATATATATATATATAATATATAAATATATAATCTAATAATATATATATAATATAATATAATATATATATATATTATAAATAAATATGCTAGGCTAACACAACAAAATGAACAAGTACTCACTCTATAGATAAGGCAGCGAAGAGTCCAAGCAATTCTGTATTTATCCAAACTTAAATGTTTTCTTTTTTCTTTTAGTTAATTTGTTAACTATATCTTCTAATTGTTTAGTATTTATAAGTATTTACACCAATTTATTTTTATAGCCCACAACACCGTCCTGAGCTCAGTACAGTTAAAACAAATTACACAAAAGGGCACCTGATTCACTACATTTACCGTTTCCTCACCTTATCTAAAAATCTCAAACATATAAAACAACCCAAGAAACAAAGATAAAACAATCATTATATCTTTCTCTCCCTTCCTTTTTTTCCTTCCACAATCTTTTATTCCTATTACATCTACTTTATTCTTTGTAAATACATCCGCCAATTGATACCTCGTATCCACCCATTCAACTTTAGAAATCTTCCTCTCCTCTATCATCCACTTGATCCAAGCTATATCTATTCTAAGGCATTTATTCACCACTTGTGTGTCACCGAGTATATTGCATTCTTTAACTTTTTACTATCTCTATACACAACAACATCCAATCTATCACCCCCAATAATTTCATTCCAACATTTTTCAACATATATACCTGCTTGTGTTCCCTCAATAAAAGCAATCGCTTCAGTCTCAATTGTAGATCTTGTAACTTTTCTCATACATCTCGACTTCCAAGCAATCGGACATCTATTCCCTTTAATGTCCTTTGACGCAACAATATACTCCACTTGTGGACTAACACTCACTTCCATACCATAAGAAACATCCGTATACACCTCCACTTGAATCTTCCCTTCTAACGTACTCATAATCTCTTTACTCCTTTTAATCACATTTATAAGTTTCCTCATTTCTCCCACTTTTCGACCTTTAAATAACTTCTATCACTCACATTATAACACAAATCAGGCCTCGTTTGTCCACTCAACCAATTCATCTGACCCACCAAAGATCTATACATCGTTAATTCCTTTTTCTCCATTTCCCTTTCACCAAAAAAGTTTTTTTTTCTGGAAAACTTATACTCTCCATATATTTATCATGTTCCAACCATACACCATCTTTCTGTTCATGAATATTCACACCTATATATTTAAACCCTTGTATATCTTCCGACCCTATTCCCAGTCTTTCTTTTATACCTTTATACCTTTAATAACAAATTGTGTTGGGATAAGGTTCGAAGGACATTTAATTTCTTGTTTGCTGTGCTTACTTACTTACTTAGGATATTTTGAATGTGTGGGGTAAAGGTGAAGTGGGTGTTGAAGGTTATTCCGAGTATTTTGAGTGTTTTGTTTAGGGGAATGATGGAGTTTTTTAGGGTTACTTGTGGTTGGAGGGATGATTTGGATGTCTATCAGTGGTGATCAAGGTAATAGATGATTTCTCTGCAGAGGCTGACATTCTGTTGGATGATAACCAAACTTCTAGGTGATTTAAGTTAGTCTGAGTGAGGATTGTGCCAGTGGGTACTGAAGGGTCTGATATGGTTATAGTTAAGTCGTCTGCGTAGGTTATAATTTTTGAATTGGGAGTTTGAGGGGTAGGGATATCGGCTGTAAATAGGTTGAATAGAAATGGGGACAATATGGCATCATGAGGGACTCCATTCTTAACTTTACTGTTTTTGAGTTTTGGTGTTTGCTGGATACTTGGGCTGTGCGTCCTGATATAAAGTTGGATAACCATTTTTTGTAATTGTTATGGAAAAGAGCGTTTAGAATTTTTTGGATTAGGATGTGTCTGGGTATTTTGTCAAAGGCTTTACTAATGTCTATGGCCAGGAGTATAGTTCTGTGGGAGGATGTTTTGTTTAGTACATTTACGATGTTTTGTGTGATGTTAGTTAGGGCTGTTGACGTAGAGAGATATTTTTTAAAGCCGTGTTGATGGTTTGGGGAGTGAAAGGTGGTTTGAATTTTAGTAAGTTTGATTTTCTCCATGAGTTTGCACAATGAAGAGAGAAGTGATATGGTGCGGTAGGAAGATGGAAGATTTGGATCTTTTCTGGGTTTTAATTTAGGTATGATGATTACTTTTTCCCAGTGTGGGGGGGATGTAATTGAGAGGCCAGGATTTATTGAAGATATCTGTGATAAATGATATAGTTGCCGGTCCAAAGTGCTTTATGTGAAGGTTAGAAATGTTTTCTGGCCCGGTGGCAGGGGAATTTTTTAGGTTTTGATATGTTTATTTCTTGTGTAGAGAATTGGGGGTTAGGATTGACTTCTAGTTGTGTTGCTTTGAGTTTGCGCATTATTCTTCTATTATTTGCATGTGTAGGTTTATTGAATATATTGGAATAGTGTTGTTGTGCGAGGATATTGCAGTGCTGTTTGGGGAGGGGAGGGAGTAGTTGTGTCCTCTTAGAGCTTCATTTGTGGGTGGAGCGTTCTGCGAGTTATAGAGACGTTTTATTATTTGCCAATCTCTCTCTCTCTCTCTCTCTCTCTCTCTCTCTCTCTCTCTCTCTCTCTCTCTCTCTATCTCTTCTCTCTCTTTCATCTCTCTGTCTCTCTCTCTCCTCTCTCTCTCTCTCTCTCTCTCTCTCTCTCTCTCTCTCTCTCTCTCTCTCTCTCTCTCTCTCCTCTCTCTTCTCTTCTCTGCTTCTCTCCTCTCTCTCTCTCTCTCTCTCTCCTCTGTCTGTCTCAACATCTCTCTCTGCTCTTCTCTTCTCCTTTCTCTCTCTCTCTTCTCTCTCTCTCTCTCTCTCTCTCTCTCTCTCCGTCTCTCTCTTCTCCTCTCTCTCCTTCTCTCTCCTCTCTCATCTCTCTCTCTCTCTCTCTCTCTCTCTTCTCTCCTCTTCTTCGTCTCTATCTCTCTCTCCTCTCTCTCTCTCTCCTCTCTCTCTCGTCTCCTCTCTCTCTCTCTCTCTCTCTCTTCTCTCCTCTCTCTCTCTCTCTCTCTCTCTCTCTCTCTCTCTCTCTCTCTCTCTCTCTCTCTCTCCTCTTTCTCTCTCTCTCTTCCTCTCTCTCTCTCTCTCTCTCTCTCTCTCTCTCTCTCTCTCTCTCTCTCTCTCTCTGCTCTCTCTCTCTAATCTCTCTCCTCTCTTCTCTCTCCTCTCCCTCTCTCTCTCTCCTCTTCTCTTTCTCTCTCTCTCTCTCTCTCTCTCTCTCTCCTCTCTCTCTCTCACTCTCCTCTCTCTTCTCTCTCCTCTCTTCTCCTCTCTCTCTCTCTCTCTCCTCTCTCTCTCCTC
>JABUQX010112192.1:0-5000 GCA_015478945.1 Trachelipus rathkii
TTGATATATAGTATAATATATCGTATATAATATATAAATATATATATATATATATATATAATATACGTGATATATATAGATATATTATATAGAGTATATATATATCTTTGATATATATACTACGTATATATATAATATATATATCTATTTATAATAGATATATACTATATATATATATATACATATATACTATATAATATATATATATATATATATATATATATGCGATCACATATAATTAATATATACTATATATATATATATATATATATACATATATTATATAATATACATAAACTATATATATATATATCTATACCTAGTATACTATATATATATATATATATAATATATATATATAGTTCTATATATATATTATTATAGTATATATATATATTACTATAATAAAGGGATTTTATGGTTTGACCGGTCAAGGTTGTGTAGATTTGGTATTTAACTTGAAAATGCTTGCTGAGAAATACTCAGAGAAGAAGAAAGACGTTTTCGCATGTTTCCTTGACTTGGAAATGGTTCAAAGAGAGAAGTTGTGGAATTTATTGGTGGATTATGGAATAATTGAAATGCTTTTAAATGCGATTAAAGATTTTTATAGGAAAAGTAGGACTTGCGTTATGTTTAAGTGGAAGGAAGTGGAGCTGTTTAAAATTGGTGACAAGGTTGTGTAAGATCTCCGTGGTTGTTTAATTTCTTTATGAACAGTGTAATTAAGGGTATTTAAATAGAATTGTGAAAGGAGTCGATTCGTAGCAGCAAAAGAGATAGTTGGAAGTTCAATGTTTTTGTACTTCGGTTTGAACGAGTGTGTTAAGGAAAAGGAAAACGATTAAAAATAAATCCCACTTAAAGTAAAGTGATGAAATTTTGAACAGAGCCCAAAGAAGAAGTTTCTCAATCTCGGTTGGAATACAATAAAGGTGAATATATAAAGCCTCACAGAAACCACAGTCTTAAAGGTACTTCGGGACAAATATTGGGGACTTCGGAGGTCTGAAAGAGAATGACCATGGGAGTGCAGAGGGTAAAAGAGTATAAAGTAGACTTTGAGGATTATGGAAAAAAAGAAATTTATTCAGGAAGGTAAAAATAATTTTATTTGATTGTGTAAATAAATATATATTCCATCTGTTTGTATATGGATGTGAGACTTGGGCCAAGAATGAATTTTACTATAATGAATACTATCTTTGATGATATTATTATCATTATTATTATTATTATTATTATTATTATTATTATTATTATTATTTATTGATTTTAATTATTATTCATATATTTCATTGATTATTATTATTATTATAATTATTATTATTATTATTATTATTATTCAATCGGTAGATCATTGATTATTGTAGTATATATTATATTATTCATTCATTATTATTATTATTATTGTATATTCATTATTTTTTATTATATTATTCATTATTATGTATTATCTATGTATTTTAGTCTGTACGAGTGTTATTAATAAATTTAGTTATTATTATTATTGTGGTTATTATTATTACTATTATTTGGGCTCAATGGACAAAAACGTCCCCCTAGTAGCCCTTTTCTCATCTCATAATAATATTTCCTTTGGTAATTAAATATAAATATGTAAACATAACAATGTAATCTTTTAGAAAATAAATATTTTGATTTGATCTGATTTATTATTATTATTTATTCACTTATTTTAGGGAGATATTGTTGTTGCCGGCTGAATTGTTAGCGGTATTATTATTCAATGTAATTCATTAATTGTTATTATTATTTTTATTATTAGTACTTATTATTATTTTAATTATTATTATTATTATTATTATTATATATTATTATTAATTATTATTATTATTCGAATTATATTATTATTATTATTTGTATTATTATTATTATTATTATATTATTATCTATTATTATTATTAATTATTCATATTATTTATTATTATTATTATTATTATTATTATTATTATTAGTTTACTATTATTATTATTATTTCAATTAATAATTTTGATATTTTATTTTATTATTTTTATTATTATTATTATTATTATTATTATTATTTTTTTATTATTATTATTTTTATCATATTATTATTAATATTCTTATAAATATTATCATTATTATTATTATTATTATTATTATTATTATTATTATTATTATTATTAATTATCTTATTATTATTATTATTTTATTATTATTATATTAATACTATAATTTTTATTAATTAGTAATTTAATATTATTTAATTACTATTTTAAAAATGTATTATTACTTTTAATATTATTATTTATTGATATTTATTATTATTATGTTGAAATAATTGTTGTTGCTGTTGCTGTTATTATTATTATTATATTATTATTATTTCTTAATTATTAATTATTATTATTATTATTATTATTATTATTGATATATATATGTATTTTATTATATTATTATATATATATTATTATTCATTATATTATTATTATTCAGTACAAACCATATTTTGAGTAACTTAATGTCTTTTTTTTTTCTTACTCTTCTTTTTTAGAGAATCGATAGCATTGCAATAGATTGTGAAGCTGTTCTCAAAAACATTCCAGATATTTTCAAAGTCCTCAGTGAGACTATTCCACCTGGTGAATTTTACCGCTTTCATTATCAGTTTCGCTATGCCACCCAAAAACTTGTTTTTGTTTTCTCGTTCCTAACGTATTTAAAAGAAAACAGGTAAAAATTTATTATTATTATATTATTATTTATTATTATTATTATTATTATTATTATTATTATTATTATTATTATTATTATTATTATTATTATTATTCAATTATTATTTATTATATATATGTATTATTATTATTTTGATTAGATAGTTATTATTAATTGATAGATTATTTATTATTGCGTTAATTATATGTTGTATCTTATTATTATTTATTATTATTATTATTATTATTATTTATTATTGTATTTATATATGTATTATTATTATTATTATTAGGTTATTATTATTATTCACTTCATTATTCATTATATTAGCTATTATTATTCTGAGATTATTATTATTATGAATTATAATTATGATTATTATTTATTATTATTTTATATATTATTATTATTATTACTATGTATTCATTATCTTTATATTATCTAATTATTGCTAGGACGAGCATGTGTTATATTATTATTGATTATTATATTATTTGTATTATATATTGATTATTATTATATTATTGGATTATTATCAGTGACATACTCTTCATTTCTTTCTATCTTCTTCTTTCTTTCTCTCTCTTCTTCTCTCTTCTTCTTCCTCTTCTTCTTCTTCTTCTTCCCTTCTTCATTCTCCTCTTCTTCCTTCTTCTGATCACCTTCCATTTGGATCACTTGATAGCTTCTTTCTGGTCAGCATCCTAGCTATCGACATCTTATTTCTTCCATATACGTGTGCTGACTTTCTTCCTAATTGCATTATAATATTATTATTATTTATAGCTATTTACTCTATTATTGATATCCTTTAATTACTTATGGACTTATTTGTTACTTATTATTTCTCAGACGACTTTATGATTTACATGCGTATATTATTATTATTATTATTATTATTATTCCTTATTTATATATAAATATGGATCAGTCGTTATCAATTAATAGATTGAATAGCTATTACCCTCATCTATAAGTTTAATTAATTATATTATTAATTCATTAACTATATTTTATTATTATGATTTTATTATTTATTTATTATTACTTATCGTACATTATTATCTTAGTTATTCGAGTTGATCTTGCTATTATAGTTATGTCACTTATTTAATTTAATCTATAATATATTATGTATTATTATTATTATTATTCATTATATATATATAATATACTATATAATATATTGAAATTATAATATATTATATCTATATAGGGTAGTAAGCGACGAGATGTGTTATATAACTATTAGTATTATATATATCAGTAATCTATATATACAATATATATTATATATATATGGATATTATATAATACGTATAAGTTACATAGTGATATTTATCTCTCGAATGATGATAACTATTGCTATCGGTATGTGATTCTATATCATACATATAAGGTATAGTCGATGACTAGTACTAATATTCAGTCGTGTACTAGCTCACTCCGTAATACTATATACTAGTACCTGAGTATCTTACACTATATATGATATTTATATAATATATATATATAACTTATATATATATTATATACATATATATATATATATATATATATTCATTTATTATATATATAGTATATATAGTAATTATATATATATATCATATCTAATATTATATACATATATATATATTATATATTCATATATATATATAGATATATGACGTTATATATATATATATACTAATATATAGTATATATATATATATATATATATATATATATATAATATATATTACTACTAATAGTATCATATACTACTAATATATATATAATATATATAGTATATATATATTATATATATATATATATATATATATATATTATATATATATATATATATATATATATATATATATATATATATATATATATATATATATATATATATATATATATTATATATATATATATATATATATATATAGTATTTATAAAAGAGTCCTATTTGATGATTTGATTGTGGTCAACCATGCTCTTTCCTTTTCCATTCTTTCTTTCCTTTTTTTCTAATTTTATTCTACGTTTTTTTTAACCACGTGCATCTATTTTATCGGTTTTTTTTTCTGTCTTCCACTCGGAATTTAAGTAAAATATTTTCTATTTTCCTAAAGCGATTTTTATATTTTTGTTATAATTAATAAAACTTTTTAACAAAATCATTGAAAATTCTATATTGAGATGTGTTTAAAGAATTATATACTATAAGCTTAATTAGCTAATTTTGAAAGTTTAAGTATATATACTACTTTAGTATATATATATATATATATATATATATTATAGCTATATATATA
>JABUQX010112192.1:30000-32500 GCA_015478945.1 Trachelipus rathkii
GAGAAGAATTGATAAAATGAGAAATGAACGCAATAGGGAGTTGTGTGGTGTGAAGAAATGAGTAAATGAGAAAATAGATGAGAGTACATTGAGATGGTTTGGTCAAATGGAAAGGATGGATGATAAACGGTTGGTTAAGCGGATGTATAGTGGTGAATGTGCTAGGAATCGACCGGTTGGGAGACCGAAGAAAAAATGGATTGAGTCAGCAAAGGAATGTCTGAAGGAGAGGAATGTGAGTTTGGTAGAGGCGAGAAGAAAGGTGCATAAAAGGAGTGAATGGCGGGGTTTTGTGAGGGGGTGATGGTATGGTTGTGGGCCTGGACCAGGAGATTAACCCTACATTGACGAGGTGCCACAGTGAAGGTCCGTCGCAGTCCCATGAAGCCATAGGGTAGATTTTTCTGACTGCGACGAATTCTCACTTAAGGGTATAAAGTGGACGGTAAATGGGGGGGACTTGCGTCATATTTTTCTACTACTTTTTCTGTTTCCGTTGCATGCGGCGCACCTCAAACCCAATCTGGGGAAGGGAGGTGTATGATGTTATGTTACTTATTATATATATATATATATATATATATATATATATATATATATATATATATAATAATTATATATATATATATAATATATATATATATATATATATATATATATATATTATATATATATATATTATATTATATACTATATAGTATATATATTATTATATATATATATACTATATATATATATATTATTTATATATATAATATAATATATATAGGTATGTGTATTTTATTTTGTATATATTAATATTAATATATATATATATATATATATATATATATATATATGTACTGTATAACAAAACTTCTATCAACATGTGTTGCTAAGTATCAGAAAATAAATTTTAAGCTGAATCTTAGCGAGAAAATTTAGCTTTTGTCTAGTTCATTCATCTCAATTTAGAAAAAGCCAAAAAAAAAAAAAAAAAAATGAGAAAAAAAAAAATTAAAAAGTAAATAAAAAATATTGGCCTTGAAGTAAAATGCTTCCTTTTCTTAAGGCGTCTTTCTCTTTATGAATATTAAAGGATTTAGACAAAGCTTATGCAATTAAGAATCATTATAGCTTTGTACTTATCATTAGAATCTCATTAGTATAATTCCGATACTAAATTTAGCTTTCTCACACACACACACTCTCTCTGTCTTTCTCTCTTTCCCTCATATATGCCCACTAAAATCTCCTCAGTTTACAATAAGCAGCCAGGATGATAGCATTTATAATGTGTAAACTATATACATCATATGTACTTTATTAGTGACTGATAGAGACTAACTCAAATAGCGTTCATTTTTAAGGGAATCCAAAAAGTTTTTCTGAAATTTTTTTTTTGTCGCATCAAAATTCATCTTTCAAAAGTAAAATTCTCTTAAGAAAAAAAAAGTGTGAAACATTATGTTTAAAGTTTGATTCTTATATCTAAAATGTTTTCTTATTTATAACACGTTAAAGTTAATAAATGTTAAATCAAAAACTTTAAATGTTTGTTGATGTTAGTACTTAGTAACTTCAAATTTTTTAAATATTTTTGACATTATACTTGTGTTAAAGATAAGTAAATTTTTATTCATTATATATATATATATATATATATATATATATATATATATAAAGATACTCACACATATATATATATATATATATTATATTATTATATATTATATTATATATATATATAATATATATAATATAATATATTTATATAATTATATATTATATAATTATATAATATATAAAATATAATATATTATTATATAAATATATATATATATATAGATTATATAATATATATACTATATATATCATATATATATATTATATATATATATATATATCTATTATTATATTATATATATTATCCACCGCTCACGGACAGAGCCCTATGAAAGAGAGGTTGTACTCATTAACATCCGAGCAAGATGAAGCCAAGCCCAAGAAGAGAATAGCTCACATTCTTCTACCCAACCAGTTGCGCACCTGGGATTTCTCGCTTTGCCTTGCGAATTCTCTATCCATTGATTTCTTAAGTGTCGGGCGCCTTTTGTAATAATATATATAAATACAATAATAATCATCATACATATAATACATACATACATACATATATCATACATCATATCATTAATACAGATACATTACATACATATCATACATTACATACATAACATAATACATTACATACATACAGTAATATCTATTATACATGACCATTATTATAGTTATTGTTTTATATATATTTTATATATATTATATATATTATATTATAATTAAATTATATATATATATATATATTTATATTATATATATATTATATATATATTTATTATATAGTATATAGTATATAATAATTGTTATATAATATATATATATATATTATTATATATATATATAATGTATATATTATATTTATTTTATAAATTATATATTATATTATATATTAATATTTAAA
>JABUQX010112193.1:0-2500 GCA_015478945.1 Trachelipus rathkii
AAACCTGCTCAAATACAAGTTTAAAGAAAAAAGTTAATTTTCATCCAATCACAGGTAGGGTCAGGATATGAAAAACATGTTTTACATACTCTAAAGCAAAAAGCTATAAAATAATTCTCGCAATCACATACGAGGTTCCATATCAGAGATAAGGATCTACTCCGTCCAATCACATTTAAGTAAGAAACATTTCCTTCTTACCTCGATTAAATGGATCTACGCGATGCCAGCATGTTCAGTTTGAAATTATTTATAAAAATAATAATAAGAACTCCATTCTTGTCTATACTGGAATTACTTTTTGACCTGGTAAAATAGCGCTTAAAGCGCCCGGATACAAAAAAGGCTTATTCCTATAATTTAGGCCAAGATTTAGGCCTAACGTAGTTATGCAGCCACATTTATTTGAAAAAGTCAGATTGAAATATGATTTGACCTGTAATTAGGCCCCTAATCGCCTCGGGTAACAAAAAGATTATCCCTAAATTAGGCTACAAGTAGTTATTCAATCTATTCTTACAAGACGAGGTCAGTTTCGTATCTGTGGGAGTCGCGGGTTTGTTGTCGTTTTTCTCGTGTTGGTATGTCAAATGTACATAGTAATCATAATAGATAATAATAAAGAAATCCCGAATTATTTAAAAAACTATGAATATTTTTAGTTAACATTGAGCGAATATATAAATGTAAGTGAATAATTGTTAATTTTAAATACAACACTAGAAGGATTTTAATAAAATACATGTTATGTGCTAGCAGAGAAAGAACTTATTTTGTTATTTTTCTACTTATTACATGGCTAAAGATCGATGTAGAAGCAGTAAGTCAATAGACACCAAACGTGGCATAGCTTGGTGTAGAGGGGTGCTAGGGGCTTGCCTTACTGATTTACTGATTTATTGCTTTAAGGTACGTAAAATATATGTTTTTAATAAAATTTCATAAAATTTTAGTAAAAATTATTTTAAAACTTGATAGTTATAAAATTTATAAACAAAAAAGTATTAGTTAATAATAATTCTTTGTTCAAAGATAATTGATTTATATTGAAAGTTTTAAGAAACTTTGAAATAATTCTACTCCTATTTTAGTGGTGTGAATGTGTGTGTAAGTGTGTGTGTGTGGTATGTGTGTATGTGTGTGTGTGTGTGTGTGTGTGTGTGTATCTGGGTGAGTGTAAGTGTAAGTGTAAGTGTCTATGGGTGAGTGTAAGTGTATATGAGGTGTAAGTGTCTATGGGTGAGTGGAAAGTGTATATGAGTGTAAGTGTCTATGGGTGAGTGTGTGTAGGTGTGTATGTGGGGGAGTGTAAGTGTCTATGGTTGGTGTAAGTGTCTATGGAGGGTGTATGCTGTGTATAATTGTCATAGTGGTGTGTTAAATAATGACATGAAGTAATCCCTAGTATAGAAATAAAAATAAAATAATAATAGAAATAATTAAAATAAAATAATTTAAAATATTAAAATAAATAATTAAATAATTAAAAATAAATAATTAAAATAAAATAATAAACTAAAATAATTAAAATGAAATAATAAATTAAAGAATAATCAAATAATAAAATAATAAATTAATAATATTACAAATGTTATACAAGTAATAATAAAATATATAAAAAGTATAAAGCAAATAAAAAACATCATAATGTAATAAATTACTGAGTTTAAGCATAAAACAGAATTAGTTTAAAGGCAGTAAGCAGTAAAACATATGAGTTAAAGCAGTAAAACATATGAGCTGTAAAACAGTAAAGCAGTAATAAACAAAAAGCATACTAATCCCTTTGTTGCGAGGTAACACTTTGAATTACTGATTTTACTGCTTTAAGGTATGGTAATGTTAATAAATATATGAGTTAAAGCAGTAAAATACATGAGCATGAGTTAAAAGCAGTAAAACATATGAGTTAAAGCAGTAAAACATATGAGTAAAGCAGTAAAACATATGATTAACGGCAGCTAAAACATATGAGTTTAAACGCCAGTAAGCAGTAAACAAAAGCATAGCTAAGCCTTTGGGTGCTAGGTAACTCACCTCTATTGTATTTACTGATGTATGCTTTAGAAGTATGATAATGTTAATAAATATAATGAGTTTAAAGCAGTAAAACATATGGTTAAAGGCAGTAAAACATGAGTTAGAGCAGTAAAACAGTAAAAAAGCATACTAAACCCTTTGGTGCTAGGTAACACCTCGATTGATTTACGTGATTTACTGGCTTAAGGTATGATAAGTTAACTGTTTTAATAAAATTTCGTACAATTGTAGTAAAAATGAATGATTCATAGTATATTTGAAAAGAAATTCTTTGAATAGTTTACATTGATATCATATTTTTTGTTTGCGCGGGAATATTGCGCCTGCGGGCGTACGCGGCGGCGGCGGGGACGCGGCGGGCGGGAAGCGGCGGCGGGACGCGGCGGGTCGGATTCGTGGCCCCAAACGGAGGGTGCATTTGCGCCCTGGTGCTCAGCTGTATAGCGGTAGGAGAAGACAT
>JABUQX010112193.1:7500-52663 GCA_015478945.1 Trachelipus rathkii
TTATAAGGTGATCGATGCAACCCAAAGGATTAAAGTTTAGCAGAAGTGGAAAGAAATAAAGTTTAAGGAAGTGTCTGAAAAGTTGGATTGATCTCTAAGACCACCAATGTTACGAGTATAGAGCTTTAGCAACTGATTGAGGTCATTCTAGATAAAAAAGAGGTAGGCAAGTTTACCAGCTGTATCTTGAGAATCCCAAGAATAATAATTTCAGAGAAAGATAAAGATGAGATAATGTGTTATAATTTGGAGTATAAGTAGTCAAAAAATTTACAGTAATCAAGTTAGTAGACGGATATACAGACTGGATAAATTTATTAGAAGATTGGCATAATAGATTAAGTCATAAGGTTGAAATTTTATGACTTCAAATCAGAGACACGAGAAATAAGCAATATACTTGCGCTCATAGTCACAACAACCGCCATTTGCTGAAAATTGAGGAAAGAATCAATGACAGAGACAGTGTATAAGTTACTGTCAGAACGCTAAAACACCTGAGGTTTGGTTAAAAATAAGAGATGGGGCTTACAGGACGATAGGTGATGTTAAACAAAGTAGAAATTAGTGTAAAACCGCGAATTTTCCAAAAATTAATCAAAAAGCAAGATTACCGTGAAACAAAACAGGCCGGCAATTCCGTGACGTCACCAATCCCTCCACGGAAAGTTGTCAACTGGCAAGTTTGGATGCTGGGGGAGGGGGGGCTAATGAGTGGCTATATTTTGAAGTGGCCCATATTGGGTTTTCCAAGGCTAATCGAACTAATGTCATTTTTAATTCATTTCTTATAAATAAAAGTGTTGTCTGTAATGGTGTTTTATGGTGTATGATAAAGGAGAAACTGTTATATATATACGTGGATATGAGCTGAAGAGGAACGAACAAATTTGCACTGAAGTTCCTTGGGATATATCCTAACACTCCATATATAACCAATGGAATGTAATCTTATCACTTCGGATGCGCTACGCCTTCCCCATATGAAAGAAATTTACAATCCCTTATATATATATATATATATATATATAATATATATTTATAATATATAATAATATGATATATATATATATATATATATAACTATAAAATATATATTAATATAATAATATATTAGTTAGTATATATATTAATATATAAATAATTACAATATATTATATATGGTTTACCCCTGATAGGCAACATATCAAAATGGAAACTATATTCAAAATTAAGTTATTTCTTTTCACAGTTGATTTACATATAACAATTGTGTTGAGTTTGTATTTATGATTACTAAGAGGGTTAGTTGATAAGTTGTACAATGGGGACCATTAGTGACTAAATGAAAATGAAAAGGTTAATGGAGTATATTAGTAAAGAAAATTATTTGGGTGTTTTTATTAATAGAAATTTATGGAAATTATTTTATGTTGGGATGAAGATATGTTGCCTATTAAAAGTTGTAGTTCAGCAGAAAGCCATATTTGCAAGTTTATGAAGTGATGCCAATCGTGTGTATAGAGATGATCGCGGCGTAAAGATGTTGGTTTGCTTTATGTATTTTGGAAGTGTGTAAAATTTACTGAGGATAGGTAAATATGCTAAAAGTTACCAATTTGGCCATTTTACTATGTTGTTAGGAATAATTTTTGATATGTGTTAAAGGATTATTGAGATTGTCTTAGGAGATCATTGTTAATTTCTAAGTAAGTGGAATGATCATTAAGTAAGGTGAAAGATTATCAGGTGTCTGTTGTAATTCATAGACCACTAAGAATAAATCACACATAACACACGACCTACGCAAAGGTAACCCTTCCTCATCTTTAACCATACATAATAAAGACTACATAACCATTAATTTAATATACACAGACCATTAAATTAGTTTAATACCTATTTCAATAATATCTGATGAAAGATGTTTTGAAAAATCTTCCAATATCTCAAAACCTCACAAATATGACAAATTAAAAATAGGAAACCGGAAAATTGCGGACTTCTTCGCTTTTCGAATTGGAATGAACGTCTCTTAACCAGTAATATATCTAAACAGTAATTCACGAGCAGCATAGTCCATTATACCTTTTCTAACAACCATGTTTGCCAGAAAAGAAGAGAAACCACAAAAAAATGGAGACTGTTTCTTTACCCACAACCTCCTGTATTTCCTGGAAATTTAATTTAGTTCCTGAAAGAAGCAGCTGGACATGAGTGCGAAAAGCTCGAGACAGATCATATCTTTTAAAAAAAACTCTTATGTGATTAATCTTTATTTATTTAGTATGATTGATTATGTAAATAACTGTGAAAAAGAAAAATCTTAATTGAATAGTTTCATTTGTGTTGCTCCAGGGGTAAAAATCACAATACTTATAAATACTGCGAGAAGTGCAGATAATAAATTATCAATAATATATATAATATATATATACTATATATATATATATATAATAATCACTATATATATATATATAATTATACTAGCTATATATATATATATTATATATAACTATATATAGATATATATATATATATATATATACTATATTTTTATATATAATATTATATAAATCATAATACTAACTATATATATATACTAATAACTACTATACTATATATACATATATATGTATATATCCCATTATATAACATATATATATTATTAATATAATTATATACTATATAGTATATATATAAATATATATCTAAAACGTAAGTTAAATTATACTACTCTTCAAAAAGATGAACTATTAATCATTTCGCAAGAACAGAGAACAACGGATATAATTTTCTTTTCCGTGTTGAGAAGATTAAAGCCATTAAGTCATTGGTTCCCAAACTGGGGTAAATTACCCCTGGAGATAATTTTATTTAATTTTTTGGGGGAATAGAGGGGTGTGAGAGGACAAGATAAAAAGTTTGAAAAAAGAAAAAAAAAAGAAAAGAAAAAAAAGTAGTCACTCTCTGCTTGAGGCTGCCTCTATTTTACACTGTCAGTTTCTCTGTGGGCATCAGCCCAGGCAGTATTGTTAACGCTTATCCACTATTTTTTATGCAGTTTTTCTTCTCTTTATGCAGAGCAAACAATAATATGTCTGAAAAACGACCTATTCTGACGCCTTTCTTCGCCATGGCTTTGTGAATTTACCTTCTGGTGGAGAGGATAGGCCACAATGTGGTGTATGTCACAAAGTGTTGACAAATGAAAGCTTCAAGTCATTAAAACTCTCAGAAGACCTCCAGAATTGTCATTCAAATCTTGTGTATATGGATGGTAAGCAAGGTATGTGGGGAGGATCAAGCAAATAAACTGAGTGCCATATTTCTATCAAACAACACAATCTGCCTACGGGTCGATGACATGGCTTCAGATATCCCTTCCCAAGTTACATTAGAAATCAAGGAAAGCTCATATAGCAAATTGTTTTTGCATTTTGATGAATCGTGTGACGTAGCCAGTTGTCCTCTTCTCCTTGGGTTCTAAGTAACGTCAATCAGGACAAGATCAAAGATGAGTTATTATTATTCTAGGATCTGTTAACAACCACGAATAAAGGGAGAAGATATCTTCAATATCATCAACAGTTTCTTTACCAAGAATGGATTGAATTGGAACAGCGTTCAACAGGTAAGGAGAGATGTTTTTAATTTTATTTAAATGTCTTATAAATTAAATTTCACAATTTTGATTAAATTAAAACCATATAATTATAACGGTAAAGACAAGTGAGATAAACAAACTGACACAATCTATAATAAATTTTATTTTTAATTCAGGTCTCCATCGATGGAGTACAGTCGATGATGGGTGGTCATCGTGGATTACGGGGCCTCATAGAAGCTGTGAATACAGAAATTTCTGTAGATCATTGCATCATTCATCGGTACTCTCTTGGCTCGAAAAGCCCGCCTGGTAATCTGTAGTTAGTGCTTGAAGGTGTGTTGAAAATCGTCAACTTCATCTAGTCCAGGAATGTGAATTTGCGTATATTCAAGGAGCTATGCAATGAAATGGAAGAGCAGTGTGAAGTTCTGCTCTACCACACCGATGTTCGCTGGTTGTCACGAGGCAAGGTTGTACGTCGAGTTATCGAGCTCCGAAAGTCTATTCAGGAATTCCTGGAGCAAAAAGTATCTTCCTTTGCTAACAAATTCACTGATAATGAGTGGCTTGCTCGATTTTGTTACTTGGCTGACATATTTGGGGAGCTGAACAATGGTATTCTGACACTCCAGGGTTGGAACACGACTGTCATTACTGCCCATCAAACTGTGACTACATTTCTGGGGAAATTGCAACTCTGAAATGAGTGATCGCCCAGTTCTACACCCTAGGCCAGTTTGTTGAGGAAAATAATGCTGGATCACTTCCATAGATTATCAACAAAGAGATTAGTGAGCATTTGAAGGAGCTTGAAACAAACATGCATCGCTACTTTCCAAACAGTGACCAAGAAACAGCTAGGTTTCAGTGGGTCGTTCATCCCTTCTTTTTACCTGATGATGCCATTCATGATGATGATTTTCCTGCAAAGGAGGAGTGGATCACAATGCAAGCTAATGAAGCCTTGAAAATCTAATTTCAAAACAAAAAATGTAGATTCCTTTTGGATTTCACGACTAGCTAATTCGCCAACTCTGCCCAAGAGAGCCAAATAAGTTGTTGGTATCATTCTCAACAACGTTTCTCTGCGAGATGGGGTTCTTAACTGTGCTGGGAATGGAAAACAAAGAAAAGACTGGCTTGAATGTTGCAAACGATGCCAGGCTAGTACTTTCAACCACGAAGCCAAGAATTTCTCAATTAGCTTCAAGCATGCAACTTTATCCATCCATCACACTGGTGTCCTTTGGAATTTGCCAATACCTAGTCATTAGAGATGCACAATGTTCAAATACATATAGCTACAATAAAATAAATAAAAGAAAATGTCTCTTGTGTTTAAATTTAGCCATATATATTAATGTTGAAAACATTTTGTGAAAGGGGTAGCTTGCTTAATGGAGGTAGTTAAATTGGGGAAAAACTGAAAAGTTTGGGAAACACTGCATTAAGCTAATAAAAGTGCCATAGGAATGACACTTTAAGCAAATATATACGATTCATGTAACATGCAGAACTTTGGACTTAGGATCACTATAATTTTATTGTTTTTCTTTTTCTTTCAGACCATTCGATTTAACCATTTATGGCTTCCACATATCATACACATTTTATGCCTTATTAAAAATTTGTTTCGTTATTTGAGTTCATATATGTATCTTTTGAATAGGTAATTATATATATTATATATATAATATATATATATATATATATATATATATATATATATATATGATATATATATTACTATTATATATATATATATATATATATATATATATATATATATATATATATATGCCCTTATCCTTTTTATGGTGCGGATAAATATGTGCTTTATTTTGTTGTTTTTTTCATATATTGTTATTATATGATACTAACAATAAATTTGAGTTTTGATGGTTGCAGAATAAAAAAAAATTTAGAATAAAAAAAAAAGGTAATTATTTTAAAAATATCGTTAGTTTTTAAAGGAATCTTTTGGTCTATCAGCACCGGGCAAATTGAGCGTTCGGATATCTTTTAAGTGCGAAAAAATCCTCCCTTTAAAGAGATAAATGAGTGTTACCGCAAAAGGTGATTCATATAGGATTAAGTTGAAATTTATTGCATCGTAAATCAATATAGGGTAGGTCGCATTTTACAGCCCTCTAAGTTCGGATTATGATATGTTTTGTTAGATATACACAAAATCTATATGATGAAAAGAAAATCCCAGTATGGAAAGTTATTTTACCAAAAAACATTATTTATTGCCCTATCTTGAATTCTTTTACTCTGTCAGCACTAAAAGTCCTTTTCTTTACATCCCCCAATAATTCAGCCATTTTGCTAACTTTGTCCAAATTTAATTTTTTTATTTTCATATTTTGTATGTTTCTCGTTCACATCTTAATTAATTACTAGTATACTTATACTATTAACATATGAAAAGAAAAAAAAAGCATTATCTTCACCATGAAACTGATGAAGGTCATATATATAATATATATATATATATATAATATACTATATATATATATATATATAATATATATATAATATATATATATAATATACGTTATATATATAATATCGATATATATCACTATATATAATATATATATATATATACATAATTATAATATATATATATACGTTTATTTAAATATATATATATATATATTATATAGTATACTATATATATATATAATATATGATTGATCATCATTAATATATATCATAATAATATATATACTACCTAAATATATATATATAACTGATATATTATTAATGATTATAGTATATGAAGTATCAGTGAGATACGCAAACCCTATTTTTTTGTTGTGTTTTACGTTCGACGCAAAAGTGTTGGTTTCCAAATATGTTATTGTCTTATTTATTTCTTTCGTCTTTTCTGCCTCTAACATTGTCTTTTTGTTATTTTCAGGCTCTCTTTTCTTGTGGCGTACGTTTTATTTAATAACATTATTTCATTGATTTGCCGAGCCGATTAGAAAACATTATTCCATGACGTAACGTTCCCTACCCTAAGCGAGGGGTTGTCTTTCTTGATTTTCTGTAAGTTTGTCATGTCTGCCTCTTATGTTTTCAGCTTTGATTTGTTTTCTCTTAGTCTGGTCCGTTTTTAATTTAGTTATCCGCTAACCGTTACGCATGGCCACCCCTAATAAACAAGCAATTATCCTATGTACAAAATAATGTTACACGATGGTATAAAAATTTTGTAGCTGTAAAAAATTCTCGGTTGCCATAGAGATACAGAACACATGGTCTTGTATACCGTTCTAGCCTTGAAGGTGCTCCGCGGCGGGCGGAACCCCTCACAGGCATCACCAGATTCCTGAGTTATATTTAACCACATAGAACCCTTGCACCGCAAACAGCAGCAGGAAAACCCCATAGCATATGAATATAATACTAGCCCCAGACAACAGCACCCCACCTCCACAGCAGACACATAGAAAAGAACAACAATAAAATACAGATGAATTAGTAGTTACTCTTTCTTTCTCGTCTTTTTTTCGTTTTCGAATTGTCCCCCTTCTTCTTTTTTTTTTTTTTTTTTTTTCATTTTTCCAAAACCTAATTTTGGACAAGATCGATATTATTTTATTTGATTTTAGTATAAATTTTTTTTAAAAAAAATAGAATTTAACAAAAACACATATATACCGCCTCCCAACGAAGGTCCCCTCACGCTCGTGGCACGTGAGCATAATGTAATATATATATAATAGCTGTATTACTTTCGATATATATATAAATTACGTATATATTTATTTAGTTATATAATTGCACAAAAGATTTTTTAAACCCTCGAGACGACTAGAGGACGATGTATTTTTTTTTTTTTAAAACAGCTTCATCACCTTTAATCCGCAATTCGGCCAAAATAAAGAGCTCTCAGACCAATGTACGAATCTATGTTCGACGGCTTTCAGAACATTGAAACACTAAGTAAACAGTAAAAACGGAAAATATTATCCACAAACCACCCTCTATTTAATCACAATTATCGGGAAAGGTGGCTTGGCCGAGGTTCCAAACATTTTTATCTTCCAGGAGCCCCACCCACTTTTGCAATTATCTAATATGATGGTACTAGAAAAGAGATCTGTATTAAATTTTAACTTAAAATCTGCTACAGGAACACATCGTATGCTACAGGAAGCCTCTGAGGATAATGAATAGGCAAAGTCGAACCTATTTATGATAAAAACGCTTCAAGGACGGACGAATAGCTGTCGATAACGATGAGTGTTCCGGACGACCGTCAACAAAGTCAACGTCGGAAACCACAGCAGGAGTTTGAGAGGCTTTTCTTGCTGATCGTAGGCGAACTATACACGATGTGTGTGAGATAGTAAGACAGTCATACTTGATTGTTCAACACATTTTGTCTGATGTTTTCAACATGAGACATTTCAGCTAATTTGCTCCAAGACTGTGGAGCAACGAACAGAAAGTAGATCGTGTTCCTGTCTTCACGGAACTCAAGTAACAAGTCAGAGATAATCCCAACTTCATCTCCAATATCATAACTGATTCGTGGGTCCTGAGAGTAAACAGCAGTCGTCGCAGTGTAAGCTGCCAAACTCATTGAGGGCGAAAAAAGCACGTAAAATTTGCAGAAATTTTAAGTCTAAGTTGATCATTTATTCGACATTCACGGCATTGTCCACAAGGAATTCTAACCTCCTGGTCAAACCGTAAATGGCAAGTTTTACTGTGAGGGTTTTAAAGTGGCTAAGGGAGGAAGTTCTCCACAAACGTGCAGACAAGTGGAAGAATAACAATTGGTTTCTCTACCATGACAACGAGCCCGCTCACGCATCACTCGTTGTTCGACAATTCTTGATTTTCAAACACATTACAATGATTCCACACACCCTATTCGCCTGACCATGACCTTTGTAACTTTTTCCTATTCCTAAAAAATGAAACTATGGATGAAAAGGCGTCGTTTTAACACATATGAGAAGATCCAGAGAGAATAGCAGAAGGTCTTCAACGCACTCACACTTGAGAACTTCCAGGGATGTATGGAATGGTGAGAAAAACAGATTGATCAGGAGAAGTACTTCGTGGGAGATTGCAGAGAAAATGAGGTACGGTAAGAAATTTTTATTTTACAGTCAAATTCCTCGAACTTTTGAGTAGCACCTCGTATACTGCGCTCGTACAATTAATCTCTTGGCAAGGAATTTCCTCTGATAATTTATGAGTTTGTTTAGTTGTCTTATTACTGATGATTGAAGCAATGTTTCACGATGTGTAGTACCATAATAGCTTAGAAGAGAGTAGAAGATCTCATGAATGAAAATAAATGACTAATACCCAACTCATATTCGAATTATAAACAAATACCAATAAAAGAGAGACAAGGAAGATCGATTATATAGATCATTCAAACCCCAACGATAAGGGTGGATTTGACTCCCACGGGACCTATTTGTCATGAATCATATGATCAATAGATCAAAAGAGGTCATGGAGGGCAAGGTGGGGAGGATTGATGGATTTGAATTACTGATCTTATAACATAAACATGAATGATATGGTAATGCAATGTTACTTATGGACTATTTTATCAACAGCAAACTCTGTATTTATGTCTCATACTGTTAGGTTGAGTAAGGGAGTATCTGTTCCGACTTCGCTTTTACCAGTTATTTCGTGGCTGTATGATCCACATTCTTGAGAGCATGCAAGTGTTATCTCGATTTAATCTTGGTCCTTAAATT
Source organism: Trachelipus rathkii (assembly GCA_015478945.1). Classification (NCBI taxonomy): domain Eukaryota; kingdom Metazoa; phylum Arthropoda; class Malacostraca; order Isopoda; family Trachelipodidae; genus Trachelipus; species Trachelipus rathkii. Next base: position 16,837 of record JABUQX010112193.1, read on the forward strand.
TACGTTGGCTCCTGGAAGTGTCAAGTTTTGGTCATTTGGTCCGTGGGATGCAAATTAACGAAATGTACATCGGTAAGAAGTTTGTATCAGATATTGTTTGCGGTCGTGTGGAAAAACGTTATGTACTTCGTCGGGGTTAAGTGTTTTGGTCTTGTCAATGTTTTGAGATGTGGCCCTCCTTTCAATGGTTTTTCAAGTGTTGACTTTGTGGTACATAGTTTACATGCTGTAAGTTTAATTCTTCCTTTGGCTTTAAAGTTGTGTGTGTTTAGAATCTGTTTGTGTATGATTATTGTTCTTAAGTTCTACTCACCGACGCTATTGGGGTTTAGTTTATTTATGTAGTGTGATAATTGACATTGTTATGGTTATGCATCATACTCTTGATGTGGTGTTTATGGTTGATTGGTAAAGAATCATTTATGTGACTTGTGTTTCCATCTTCGTATACTGGATACTGGGTCAAATTAGTCGCACGTATGACTTTCAATCATGTTGGTCTAATTGTAAGAGCATTACACATTGTATTGATGTTTTGTAGAGATCTGTTGAATACAAGTGTAGATACATGTTGTTACCGGTTTTGTACTTGACATGATTGCTATGAATTACTTTATGTTTTGTTTAGTATCATGTGATTATTCTTTAGTTAGCTCAGTTTACTTACTCTTAATTCGTTTCCGTTGCGTAGTGTGGTTTACAGGTTTGTCACATTGATGCCATGGTATGGACTCGTCGGTATGTTTCTTTGTGGTGGAGAGTTTGTATTTGAGTGCTTCATTGTTTAGCCTGTTATTTTACATGTGAACATTGCTTAGTCGATTTAGCTCAATCTTGTTTTTCTCGTTTTTGGCTTAGTCCCATCAGAAATAATGTTTTAACTGTTTATTTTTGTATCGTTGAATGTTTTATCCGAAATGATACTCGGAAATGTGAGCTGAACCTATTTTAGGGTCATTACTGATCATATCCATAGAGTCATAACCGGGTGGCGCTTAAAGGAGGTGAGATGGTGGGGTTGGCGGTTTCGCGGTTGTGGACTTATTGTTATTCTGTCGATCTTACCCTCTTCTTGTCGTCTCTTAAACACTGCTGGCTAAATCGTACTTTGCAACCATCTTTACTTCCGTGAAATTCTCATATTAGATTTTCCATTTTAATTGCAAGTGTAGAGACTCTCTTTGTATCGGTTGAATTTTGTTCGGGATAAAGTAGCTCTTGTTGGTTTGTTACTGTCCTTGTTTTGTCAGGATATTAGTGTGTTGGGTTTAACGATTGATTATTAATTCTCGCGTAAGGCTTAATGAATAAAATCCGGGTGGTTATATTATGTATAAATTGATTCACTATTATGAATTTGGCAATCGCATATTGACTACAAACTTTCCAGTTATTGTCCTCGTTACGCGGCATGAGGTGCATGTATATTCTTGGGTTTGTTGGCTCTGGTAATTTGATACCTTCGCGACAAGGTATCATTAGCAATACACTTTTGCTCACCATGTTTAACTGTTTACTCTACTCGTTGTGCAATAGTAAGATCGACTAACATTAACTCACTATATTAGTTCCATGAGAATGCATAGTTTGGGGGAAAGAAGAGAGAGATATTGAATTGGGGATCTTCAGTGAGTGTGGCTATGCAATTGTTGAGGTTTAACTCTTTACTGGTGTGAAGCTGTTAATATCTTTGTTAATGGTTCGGATCTAACGTTCCTATCTCGTATCGTGTCAACGTTGATGTTACACTAGCCTTCTCTCTTCGGGGCTTGGTTATGTGGTGCTATAGTCGTTTTTGTGGGGAATTATTCATCTAAGTTCTTCTTAGTTTCACTCGGGTAACGATCAATGTTAGCTTAATTGATGTGGAAACTTTTTACGTGTAGGGCTCCTAATATTCATATGTTTACTCTGGTTACCTGGGTAAAGGTCTAGCGGTTGTTCTCTAAGCTGTGGAAGGGCGTGGGCTCCTTTTTGTTGTGTATGTATACGTTGGCTTTTCTCTCTCACATGTCCCCTGGTAGTGTGGAATCTTCGTTATATTGGTTTGAATCTCCCAGTTTATTCCGGCTTAGCCCTCGTCGTGTTATGGGTTGGGCCCTTCCATTTGTGTGTTGCTTACATTGTATATCTCTAGTTCGGGGTACGATCGCTTTATGCGGGCTTGCTCCTTTACCGTGGTGATGTGAAAATCTATGTGGGTGACGGTTGCATCACCCCTACTTTCAACTGACGCCCCGCATTATGCATAGAGCCTTAGCTAACTGCTTCGCGGTGTAGAACTCTAGAATCTTGATATTAACCTTAACCTCCCAACACGGGGAGTGTTTAGTAGAATGTAGCGATGCTTATCGATGTTGAGAAAATTTGCATTTGACGCCACCAGGACCAGCTTGTTCGAGGTAAGTCTTTCTTCCTCGTCCAATTTTTTTGTGTATGTTATGTTTACTAGTTGAGCTATTCACTTTTGTTGTTATTAGTGGTCTGAAACCTGTGACAGTGGTTAACTTGTTTAAGACGTTATCGGGTGGTTCATGATGTTTCTGTGTTTTCTAGGTTTGTCAGGTATGTCGTGTGGTGTGTATTAATCAGTTTGGCTTCAGTGGTGCAGTTCATTGATGACTGTGCATTATAGTTAGCTCTTATCTTAACTTGGTCGAGACAAGGTTTGTTAAAACGGGGTAAGCATATATTCTTCGGGTGGATCCATAAAAGAAGTAGTTTTTTTATGTTATGTTCTATCTCTAAAAAACTCGATGCATCGACATAATGTTGGCTGTTGTATCAACTATCATTATATCTCCCCAAATAAGCATCAATCACACTAACATTAGATCAGAGTTATGCGACCAGGAGGGTGCGGACAGTCATCGTGGCGTTCTCTGCATTTCTACCTTACTGATTATAAACTCTGATTTTAGCTGGTAATAATTTGCTAATAATCGATCTTAATGTAAAAATTATGACTAGAATCAATAGATATAACCAATAGATCAATAGATCCAAATAGATACCCCTTAGAATCACATAACTGGTAAGAGGTAAGTGGTGGGTGATGATCGGATTTCGAATCTTACTCCATGATTTACCTCGAATTCTTAGTGGTACATACCTTATAACATCGTACATATTCTTAACCTCTAAAAATAACCTATGACTTGAAACTCAATAGATCAATATGATCATACGAATCAATCTAGAAACCTCATCACGCTGACAAGGAGCATAAGGACGGGCAAGATCTTAATGCGTTTATTGGATTTTATGCATTTAACTGATTACATTACAGGGTCCACTGCTATAAAATTTCTGTTAAATCTGAGACTGATAGATATAAACATAAAATAATGTAATAATGAAATATTTCATCCGTTAATTTTTTTACTGATTTTATAAATATTCTTTATTTTGGTGATATCTTTCGTGTTTCTTTACAAATAAAAAATATAATTTATCTGAAAGACATTCTATTATTCTCGAAAATTACAACCATATAATTATACTATGAATAATTACTCAGTACCACCTCCTAACATTGCCTGCTTACATTCACTTCTACCTACTAACCTCCGATCTTTTTTTAACTAGGATTCACGCATCCCTGGCTCCAGCAACCCTGGTGTCGATATCCAACAGACTGACTCCGTGGTCGAAGCAATAAAGAAATCTCATTCGGAGAAGCTCTTTGTCGAAATTTAACTCTTCTTCTTTCTTATTTTCTCTTTATCTTAATTTCTTGCTACTTATTGCCTTCTTCAACCTGGCCATCAATACATCTATACCTATTCTTTGTCTCATCAAGCGTGAACTTCTTCTGCTCTGCCTGGTTGGGTATCCTGGATCGAATCGGCCGAATCCCAGCACTAAAAACTCCGACCCGGGCGGGCCGACTGGGGAAGAGCTGGGCCTCTCAGGGCGCGCTGTTGTTGTAAGATTCGCGCGTCTTCAGACTCTTGTCATAGAGTGATTTGTGAAATTTTCTAAAGGGGCAGTGCGTGTGAGTGTGAACCGCTGAGAGTTGACATAAACTCTCCATCTCCGAGAGATTGAGGGGTCGTGCAGTCTAATAATATTACCTTTACCAATACCACTAATTCAATTAGTTTCTTCAGATAATACGCATTAAGCCTAACATGGTGGTGATTCCGGACGAATTGTACCTTAATTTGGCAGTTCATTAAGATGGAAGCCAACACAATAAATTCATGAAAGTGTGTCGACCTTATATTCTCCGGACTCACTTCCGTCATAAATCTCGTTCCGTGAGTGTGCATGTCTTACATTCCTTAATGTTACCTTACGAGGGGTTGGGAGTATCGTGACTACTAGCTAATAATCGCTTCGCATCTTGTTGGCTCTCTACGGACTTGGGGGCGTCACGGCATATCACGCGTGTAGCGTATTCGTTATATTTCTCAACCTTATCCTTTCCGCTCTCTGTGGGGGAGGTACATCCCATTATAATATCTTTTAAAAATCTTGAATATTTCGATGTGTAACTCTAATATTTTATCACACATAATACACCATTCTATACCTTAAATTCATTCATTACCCCATCCATATACAAATAAGTCTTATACTTATTTTGAATGAATATATATTCAGCAGCATAATATAATAATCTTGTTTACTTAAAGATAAGGAACAGAATATAAATAATGAATATAAATGTGATAATTGGAAAGATGCAGGATTTAATGATACATTAGCAAATGAAGACAATGAAAATAGGTCATATATAATATACAGAGTTCATACTTTAAAGAGTTAATATCAATACTTACTGATGGGAATGCATATCAATTCACACAGGACTCAATAACCATAACTATATACATGAATCAGATAATCCACCATCAATATTTATCGATATAATAAATCGAACTAACTGAGATAATAAATATACTTAATTAAATATTAATAATAAATATCATATTAATAAAATTTATATAGATGATCAATAATATAATAATAATGAGGTAATAAACTAATAACTATTGGGATGATGAATGGGGTGATCATCCAAGTGATAATACATCTACTTATAATCTACTAATACATAACTAATACTTATATAATAATCTAATATTAATAATCTAATATTAATTAATAACTAATCACATAATATATCTAATAATAATATCTATATTATAATTACTAATAATCACATTAATATATAATAATAATTTCAATATATAATAATACATTATATACAAAAATAAAATAACTATATATAATCAATAAATCATCATAATAATATCACTTATGTAATCATGCAATATTATTGCAATCTAATAATAATTAATAATATCTAATAATAATAATTCTCAATAATTTATAATAATAATTAATATTATAATTCATTAATAATATATAATAATAATATATTAATCATATCCAGACAAACACAAACATTTTTCGCTATTGATTTTCAGATTTCGACATCCCTTCTGGAATCGAATTTCATTTTTCGTTATTTCCGAAACGTCGAACCTCTAACTGCCGAACTCCGCGGTATTCCTCTCCGCGGAACCGTGATCTACTTCGTTTACTGTGGCGGCACTTTAGCTTGCGCTCTATCTCCAATGGCCCTTAGTAATTACAGTTACACCCGGATAAGTTACGAAAATCTAGCTTACTTCTATATACTCCTCCTTACCTATACGTAATCCTATCTTATACTTATCTCTTTTACTTATTATTCCTATTCAGCTCTATTTGCTGCTATCTTCCTTAGGCATTTATCTTACAAATAATAATTACAGGAGAAAAAAATATCTTTAAAATTAAAATCAGGAAAAAATAATAATAATTCAATTATTCTTATTTCATTAAAATAAAAAATATATCAATTAATAAAACAATCAATTATATCTCTCTCTATCTTATCAATCATAAACAATAACTTAACTGCTTATACTTACTATTCGACAACCTACGTGTCTACTTATCATGCCTTATTACACTTGATAAGACCACATCAATATCATCGCGCTCGATTCTTATCAGCTGGTCTCCTATCTGCAGACGCTGTCTCACTAATTATATATTCTCTATATTTACTACTTATGAATTTATATATACTAAATATATCCACATTCTATTAATTCCTGGGTTATTAATCTGGTATACTTTATTAATTTATATACTACTCTACTTAATATATATAATTATATATATATATTTTTTAATAATATTAAATAAATTCTAAATTAATAAATTTAAACTATTTTATATATCTATATAATATATATCTATTTATTATAGTATTATATTATTATTATACTTATTAATATATAATATATATTTAATTATAATATATATGATATATATATTATATTATATATATAATATATATATTACTCATTATTATATATATCTTATATCTTATTACATATAATTATTGCGTTATAACAATCAGAAGTAGATATCACTTCAATGGAATGAAGAAACTTGAAACGACAGGAAAACGTTCAGGAACATGACAGAACGACCAATTCTCAGAAAAGTAGTCTTTTCTATCAAGTAACCAATAGAAATTAATCTTGGAAAGAAGCTTAGTTTCCTCTTTTATGTTTCTTTCTTATTTAAATTTAATTGATGTTTATATTCTCGAAGTATTTTTTGCTATACTCTATTTCTTATTTATATAGTAGGGAGCGGATGGAACCTAGGCCACAGAACCACAAATTCGCGTCCATGATGGTATATGCGTGAAACAATTATAGCGTGACTCTGTTACATAACCATAGTATTTACATTTTATGAAGACTCTATTGACAAATACTTTTAATAAAATATTATGGCCATCTAGTTTAATAAGTACCTATCACAAATACTCGGGGAGTATAATTTGGATTATTTATATACTCTATACTATTTATACTTAATATATATTATATATATATACTAATATTCTATATCTATATATATTTTATATATATATATATATAATATATATTATATAGTATAATAATTAATATAATTATTTATTTATCTCTTATATATTAATAATTTAATATAATAAAAATATATCTATATAATATATAGTATCTAATTATTATCATTATTCTGTTTCAATTTATATCAATATATTTAACCATAATATACTATCTATAATTATACTTATTATTTATATGATCTTAATGTTATAATCTCTCATATATCTATATCTATTATATTATTTTCTCATTAATAAATTATCTATATACATACTTTAACTAAATATCCTTATACTCACTTCTATTACTCCTTATCACACAACATCTATATAATAATATAATTATATATATATAATATATTATGTTCTATAAAATTAATATCTTTAATCTTTAACATTTATATTTATATATATATATATATATATATTTATATATATATTATTATATATATATATTAAATATGTTACTAATATTATATTAAATTTACTATATATAACTTATATAATATATATATTCTATTATATATCTATTATAATATATATAAATATATATACTTATTTATTAATATATATTATATTATATTTTACTTATATACTATATATTATTATTCATAATTATTTATAATATATATATATATCACCTATATATTATCAACATTATTGATATTTATATTACCTATTACTAATTTTATTTAATGTATTTATAATTATATCTAATTCATTATATATATATTCTTATATTTATAATTATAATTTTCGTTAATATTATATAGTTTCTCTCTGAATTATATATATTAAATTTACAATATTATAAATATTTATATCTACTTGTATATCTAAAATATGTACATTATATGTAAAGCTTTTACTTTATTTGATTATATATATATATAGTATAATATATATTACTGTTATTTCTATATTTATAATATTATACTAATTACATATATATATATATATCTCTTTTCTTCTCTCTATATATATTAAATATCATATTATCTATAAATATATTATATTTTATATTATTATTATAATATATCTATATATCGAGTCATTATATATCTAACTAATATATCTATATTAATTAATATTCATATATATTATATTATATCATTTATTATTACTATATATTATAATATAACTAATTATCCTAATATCTTATAGATTCTAACTATTATTACAACTCTCTATCTATATCCTTACTTATATATATTTCCTTCTATTTATATAATAGTTATCTTATTAAAATATTTTTATTATATCATATTATTTACAAATTTTATAAAATTACTTATCATAATATAATCTTATATTAATTTATGATGCTCTTTCCATATATATTAACTATATATATATACTGTTATTTTATATACTATTTAATATATATAACTTATATTATAATATATTATATATCTTAACTATTATTATTAATAAATAATCTTATCTATCTATAATATATATATCTAATATTAAATACTTATATTAAATATATCATATCTATATATTACCATCATCTCTATATATCTTAATTATATCCTAATTTATAAATTACTATTTTATTTCTAATCTTAATTTTTAAAATAAAATTATTCTATATTTATATTCTATACTATATTATACTTATATATTTATACTTTATCTTATTAATTTCATTTTAATTTTCTTATATTACATATTTTAATTTTAAAAGTGTTTTACATAAAGAGTTTCATAAGATGTTAATATATCGTAATGCCTTTCGAGTCTTCCTATTATTTCTTACCTTGGACCACTCCTAACCGATTATTATCTTTTGTAGACACGTAGTTAGTCTATTCAATAATTAATCGTTCTGAGGAGTGGGTCCGAATTAAAGGCACCTGGAATTTATGTTTACGAATCATTAGCGGCGATGCGTTGTGAAGACTCATCTGCAAAACTTTTTATATAATATATTCAACTCAAATATTGGGGCCTTCTAAGGTTATACTACATTTCCCAAACTTTGGGGAGAAATAATTCTTTGATATGATATCTATGTATCCTATATTATATACTTCTACTTATAGACCGTATATTATATTTTATTATAGTATATATATATAATACTTGATATATATTATTAGCGGTTATATATAAGGTATCTATATATTCTATATTTATAGTTTATATTTACCTATATTTACTATTTTATATATATTTACTATATACTATATATATATCATTATATATATATTTATATATACTAGAACCTAGGGGATTCTTTTCTTGCTTTATGACGAGCAGGATTGTTTGTATTCAATGAAAATTATCTCTGCTCATTTTATCATACCTACTAGTATATAATTTATATCTCTATATATATACTATTATAATATATATATATCTATCTATTCTCTTTCTATATATTATACATATAAATTAATATCTTCTATTGTATAATATAATTATAATATTATATATTATTTATTTAATATCTTTATTCTATATATATATATATATTATATATAAATTAATAATATATTTTATATCTATCATTATATATATATATATTATATACTTTTTATTATTTAATATATATCTATATCTATATACCTTATATATACATAATATTATATATGTTTATATCTATATTAATATATATATTATATTATATATATATATATAATCTATTTATATACAATTCTATATATAATATTATATCTTAATTATATATAATTATAATATTAATATATATTATTAATATATCTATATATTTATACACTCAATATGATACTAGTATTATTATATTATATAACTTATATTATATATATATTATATTATAGTATTTATATTACTTCTATTATATATTAATATAATATCTATATATCTTATATATCTGATTCTCTATTATTATATATTATTATACTCCTACTTATATATATTTTATAATATCTCTCATTATATATTTAACTATATTATCTATATATTAATCTCTTTTTCTATTCTCTTACGTCTATTCTTATATTATAATTATAATAATATCTATATCTCTATAACTATATAATTATAATACTATATATATATCTATATCTATTACTTACACTATATATATATATCTATTCTTTATAATTATATCTCTTTGTTATTGTATAATTATCATATTCTTATATATATTATCCTATATATATATATCTTCAGTACTATATCTTAATATAATATATATACTATAATCACCTAGGGGTTCGTTACTTTATTTATAATCACGTACGTCCTGTAAGTTTACTATACTAGATTATACTCCTTAGTTTTCCCTTTAGTTCTATATGTATATTTATATATTGTATAGTTAGTTACATCCAATTGTTACTTTACTATTTATATACTATCTCAATCTTTATCTTATATTCTATATACTATAGTATTATATTCTTATTATATTATATATCTATTTATTATTATCAAACTTTATCTAATATATATCTATATCTTCTCTTAATATATTTATTATTTATATATATCTTACTTAAATTATTATATCTTACTATATTATTATATATATCCTTCTATCTATATTATATACTTTTTAAAATAATATAATCTATTTATTTATATACATCTATAATCTATATATATATATAATATGTATACTTACTTCCTTATGATATAATCTCTATATAATATCTTTTATATCATATATATTATATATATACATATATATCGATATATATATACTAATTGATATATATATTATATAAACCATGATACAGTGAAAATAATCCACACTGATTCGAATTGCAGCAAAGTGGATCTATAGATATTCTGTTTAAATATTATTGTTGTGTTAACAGTATGTATATATAATTTCTTTTGATCTCAAAAAATGAACACCACTCTGATTTAACGGAATTCTCATTACTACTAATACTAATATTTATATCAGAGGTACAAAGTAATTAAAAATATTAATTTAAAATAACTCTTAAGCAAATAACTGCTGAGGAATCCCATTTGCTGAGACATATTATGAATAATATTCTTATTGTTTTTTTTTTTCATAAACAGTTCTAATGTTTAAATGCTGATATCGATTTTTTTTATTATTTTTATTTTTTTCATTTTTTGTTCAAATTACCGCGAGAAGGCAGTTATTTTTTAAACTTATCCATTTACATTGTTCTTTGTTTAATATATTACTTAATATATCTATCATCCATTATATAATCATTAACTATATTATATAATACTTCTATAAATATATATACTCTTTATATTTATTATTACCTTTTTTTATTAACTCTATATTAATTAATACTATTAATTAATATTAGTCTATTATATATGTATAATATATATTATCTATTTCTTTTCTCTCATTTACTTTTTCCTCTAACCACTCAAATAAGATTTAAAATAGCTTCAGTATATATATATTCTTCATTATATTTATATATTATATCCTTTATACTTATATATTCTCTATACTATTACTTATATTACTATTCTATATATTATATAATTATCATATATATACTCTCCTACTATATTATTTATTATAATATCTAATATTATAGCTTCTTACTATCTATATATTTATTTACTAATATAGATTACTATATATCTATATATAATATACTCTTCTTTTTATTTCCTACCTATCGTGGCGGTCCGGGTGCCCCGGTAAACTAGCATTGTGAATATATTACGATAATATATGCAGCCAAGTTAGCACGCAGCCAGTCACTATATATATAGGTGAACTATCTATCATTTTTTTACTTTATACTAGTACTACTGTGCACTATCGGGGTTACGCCCCATATTTACTACTGAGGTGAGCCCTAGCTTGTTATATCTTATTAATACTGCTTATATTCATTCGCCCTTATGGGGTGGTTTCTATGTGAGGCCCAGGTGGTACACATATATAGTCATATTTATAATACACTATATCTATATATATATATACATAATATTACGTGATACCATTTTTACGTAATTATACTATATTTATGGGCCGTACTATATAGTTATACCTCATACTCGTTTTAGGCCAACACTTATATTGTTATCACCGCCCGACTATCTACTACTCACCAGCCTAAATACGCCTAGTATTACTATCACATATAGCTTTCTCAATCTTCTTCTATTTATTTTCCTATATATTATTTCTTACACCCCTACATTTTATCTTCCTATTTACCTTTTATTTTTTCTACTTATATCATAGTATATAGTATATATACAATGCCTGTCGATAATATGTGATCATTATTAACCTTATTTCATAGTCCAAATAAGTATCTACATCTCATATAAATATACTATATATATCATTTCCAGTGTGCTTGGTGCTTCTCAGTACATTTTTTTAAAGTACAAGTACAAGTACTAAAAGTACTCCTAGAATTGTTCAAGTACAACAGTGGGAAGTGTCCCCCTCATTTGAAGAAAGTGATAAAGTACAAGTCAAAAGTGACTAATGGTCCACTCAGTACATAGTACGACGTCCATGACTACAAGTACGCATGTTAACAGTCCTCCCCCACATGTACCTGATTTTCTAATGCAACATTCTTTGCTCAATCATCATAGTTATATTACTACTATCCTCATATTTTCTCATTTCTAACTTTTATCATATCTTTTACCTATACAACTTTATTTTAAGCTGCTACCTACTGCATTAAATTTACTACTACGCATTTAGTTTACTATATCACTACCCATTACTATTATATCTTTCATCTATTTACTATTTTTTCTATATATTAATTAAACTATTCATTTATCGTCTACGGCCCTATATCCAATATATCTTATTATTCAGCTTCGCCTTACCAAAAACTTACCTCTTAAATATATAGGTGTAGGACCCCAAATTACTCTATTCATATCTAATCACTCTTAAACCTATTATGTCCCCGTATAGTATATAATATATATATAGATATATTATATATATCTATATTATATATTATAATAATAATCCTTTTTTTATTTACTTCTTAACTCTATTACATTATTATAGATTTGTATAATATACGGCACAACGGTACGATATGACTACATCCCTTATTCTCTTATAAATGCGTACTATAATTATACATAAATAATATTATATCACTCAATTTCTTACCACGCTTCAACTCTCGTCATACCTATTATTATTTGATTCCAATTCAGAATAGTTATGATCACATAACATTATATTATATACCATCATGGAAGGTTCCTCATATTAATCTTATTATTTAAGTCTTATACGCTGTCGCTCATTAAATTAATACAATTATTCTTATCTTATCTCTGATTATATATACATATAAATTATATATATATATAATTTGCTACACATACCTGCACTATTATTATATATATATCTGATTATTATCTATCTCTTTCAAAATAGATAAATTTTGATTATCGTTATATATTATATACTCATATATATACTATATATATTACAAATTATAGTTAGTTTAGTATATATATTATATATATTATTATATAATTATATATGATACGTACTACTCATCTATATTTAGCTCATATATATAATAGACTAAATGATCAAGCAACAGTAAAAGGTGCTTGCAACAGCTGTGTCGATTCTATATTATAAGTACTTAAATATATATAAATTTAATATATGGTATAATATTTTTTTCATCAGCATACGCTATCATATATATATATATTTATATGTCGCCTTCCTCCTGGCATACGTAATAGAAGTATATAGTATATTAATATATATTAGAGAGTCTACCTATATTATACAATTACTACCCTCTAGGTAAACTAATATATATCGAAAAATTTTCCCCTCGAATGACGTTGAAAATAATAAACACTATCCTGAAATAAATATATCCTGACTTATTCCTTCTACTTATTTCAGCACCTCGAACTAATCTTGTCTCACTCCCACAATATATATATCTATATATATTGCCTTTCATATTTATAAATATAAATGATTCCGATTATATATTGTCTATATTTAGATTATTATTCTATATTTTTCTTTTTTATCTAATTTCAATCATCATTTTCAACACCCATCTCTTCAGACTGGAGGTATAAGATTCTGTGAAATGCACACGCTACAATCAGATTAAAATAGTAGTAAGAATTTTATGAGCAATGTAGTATTAAAGAAAAGCCTGCCTTATCCCCCTTTATATTTCGATTAGTTGAGAATCGTTTGAAGTCGTCAGTAACCATCCACCCTAGCAGTTTCATCGGACACACGATATGTACCTCACTATGAATCTCCGCTCATATGTGTGGTTTATTCTTGTCAGGTTGGGCTTACTTCACCATAACTCCTCACAAAACTTCTAGTTCATTCAACTCCTGCTATGCTTTTTTCCTGCGCCATTCTGCACTCACATTCTCATCATCAGGCATTCTCTTTCTCTGAACTCTAATCTCGTCATTTTTTCTTCGGTCTCACCCACCTATATATATACATCTGTTTATCATTCCGACCAGATCAATCATTCCATAACCTTTCACACTGACCAAACCATATCCAACGTACTTTCATTATATCTCTCATTGTTACCCCATTCACTCCACCTCAATATCAACTCTACTAAATTATTCGTTTCATTATCCTCATTTTTTTAACAGTTTTTTTTCCATAGTATCCTCTTATTTAATTAATTCCTAATCACACCATTTAAGATTAAGTACATGAATACCAATTTTATATCTATTATACCCTTGATAATAATCTTATTCATTTATTTCCCTAAGGATACACAGAGAATCCTACTAATAACATTTTTTCTAATAATTAAATTCTTTATTATATTTAACTAATTTATACTAATTCCTTTACGGTAGGTAACTAACATACTTAATGTAAGTCACAACTAGCATACTCACGACTATTAGTCCTTTACATCTTTCACATCACGATTTAATCGCATTAAGCACCCGTTGTGTTTATTTCACAATCTTCCTCACTACATTACTGTATCATTTTTCGATTTCTGTCCCTTTTCCATTCAATTCATATATTACTAAATTTCTTTTTAAATTCTCGACATCTTATTTTCCATCCAGCCTGCCTTCACTCTAATCTAAATTATTTCATATCTTCAACCATAGATAGTACTTTAGTTCACTTTATACTCCATAACCATTCAACTCTATTACTCTTTATATTTTACGTTTATCGTTATTTTGAGTGTCGTATTATGGGCAGGGCGTTTCGTTGGGCGGGTAGATTTTGTTCAGCGAGGTGTAGCCAGGCGTTTGACGTACGGATAAGAGTAGTTTTGGTTGTCAGTTGAAGAATCTGTTGTGACGTTATGTCTGTGAGTGAGCACGTGCGAATCGTCTGACTTGAGTTATTATATTTACGCGGAAACATATAACAATATGCGATTCATCGAAATGGCGATGCTCATGCATATGAGGTGTAAGGAAAGTTGTGAAGATTTAGCAGGAGGGGCGTAGCAATTTCTACTTAGTTCTCTGTGTACCAGTATGCTCAGATCATGTGCGTTCTGCAGGATATATACTATCTGCGCGGTCCATTTGTTTATCTCACCTATTTTTTTTAATATTCTGTTTCATAAACCGTACATTCTATATGTAGTGCAGAGATGTACTTGGGATCTTAGCCAAGGGTGATGATTAATAGTGCCATTTGTTCAGCTATGGACTAATCTCTCGACTCTTTTGTGTGAGTATATGAGAGTGTAACTGAGTGTGAAAAGAGCTTAATCGAGTGTCCAACGTATTAATTATTAGTCATATGACAATAAACAGAAAGTTATCTACTATTTTGCATGTCATGAGCATTACTTTATTTGCGAAGATTTGAACTCAATTCATAGGAAGCTTAACTACCTGATTCAGGCGGACCTGTATAATTATGTGGTGAGATACACTGGATGTGTGGAGCTTATCGTATCTGAGTGGCCTATTATCGGCGAGATGTACGAGAGTGATAGAAATAGCTGGTATAAATTGAGACATCTATGCTACTTACTCTTTCGGATGAACTCATGTAGTATTCATAGGTCAAGTGGCATTGGCTATAATCAGATAAAGTGCATTTAAATATGGTGTCTCGCAATAGGCAATAGGCTTTTTATGAGAGGAGTTTTCTATAGAGATGTGGCGCGCACCTTTGGTGCCTGATTTGTAACCCCAGAGCGGTAGCTTTATGCTTTCAGATGGTTATCGTGGCAGTCCGTATCGCTCTAGGGTTGCGATTATCTGACTACTGTGCGTCGACCAAAGAAAGAGATGTATTTCACATACTTTTATAGCTCTTACAAACAATCCATAAACTACATGGTGAGGAGCTGTGGCTGGCTTATCTTTCTTATACATTGTTGTGCCTCAGTATACTTCTCTTTATTCCTCTTTCTAGCTCCTTCCAGTGAGTGAGCAGTGTTGGTATTATTATTATGCGCTTGGGCACCATCCGGCTTGGTTTGGGACTAGAATGCTACCGTCGCACACTCCATCGTCTTGTTTATAACATATTTTACCAAATTCATAATAATATCAATTTTTAGCATCTAATATTATAATATATTTATCTAATATATATCTTAATATATATCTCCTTTATATATTATATATAATATATACTATATCATATATTCTATTTATATTTTATTATTCATATCCTAATATATATATATATTTAACTATTTAATCATATATATTATATATATATATATATATACCATATATACTATTATATATATATATAATATATATATGTATATATAATATTTCTATTATATATATATAATATATATTTATAGAATTTGTTACCTATTTTATATATACTATTATTTTATAATTTTCTATATTATATATATTATTTATTATCCTATAACTATTATATATAATTAATATATATATTATATTCCTTATATATATATATAATAGCTTAATTTCTCTATTTATATTCTTAATATTTATTTTATACTATTCTTACTATATATATATATATCTTTTATTTAGTATATATATTTCATATATATATTATCATACTATATATATATCATATCTTGTCTAGCAATCTAAATTAAGAGACTGAGTTTTTGAATTATTGGAATGTGACTACATTTATAATAATAACATATTAAAAATATAATTTAATCATTTTTCTTTAAGATAGATAACACTCAGTTAATAATAAACCAAGAGAAAATTCCTTCTTCTTTCCTAACCAAGTATAAAATCTATTAAAGATCATAGTGATAAGTTACATAGTTATAATACTATATCATATTATATATATATATATATATATATATATATAACTAGGTTTTAATATCCAACAGTTTTATGATTATTATATATACCTCCAAATGTATTTCGTACAGTCCAGTATATAATATAGTATATAATTAATATATGTACTTGAACCCATAGCATAGCGTTTTAATTGTGCTTAGATTGAATAATCTGAAGAGAGTTATTATATTATGAAGAGATTATGTGTGATAGTGTAGAGATTATGATATAGGGTGGTTGTTAAAAGGATGAGGTTGAAAGATATATACGTAGTAAATAAGTAGTAGAATAGGTTATGGTGTAGAAGTGTAGGACCAGTTTACTTCGTGAAGTTATTGCTTTTATGGATGAGGCAGCTGGAACAAGTGTATGTAATGTTTTAAATTATCTAGGATATTAATATTATTGAATTGGATTCGAATAAGTAGGTCATAAAGGATGGATTTGCCTGTATGTAGAAGGAAGTTTAGTATAAATTGCTTAAGGAATAGGTTGGCATTTTGAATCAAATTATTATATTAGAAATTACCTTATGGTGGATGTAAAGAGACTAGGTCTTGAAGTGTCGTATACCTTAGGGGCTAATGTACGGCGGGTATTAGTATTATTGTCACTGTTATATGTGTTAATGTATAGTAATAGTGGATTTTATCGGTTATGGTATAAGAGGTAATAAGATTAAAGTAAATATAGTGTATTTCTAGTCATGGTTATAGACAATTACTTGATGAACTTGTTAAGCTAGTGTGGTAAGAATATGGTTAGGATCTCTGACCATAGGAATTTCTGGGCAAATGGGCTATATGTTAACTAATTGTACTCTGTTTCGATGAATATTAGAGATAAGAATAAAAGTTTAGAAATGTTAAAATGAAAGTATTCAACTGTTTGAAATTCGAGGTAGAGATTTTCTGGGGTTGTACATTATGGAGAAAGAGTTATTTTTAATGAAAGATGCACGCGTTCGGTTTCAAAGTGACAGGATTGGTAATCTATGGCTGTCTGAAGTAGATATGTTTGAAATTTATCATGCGAGTATGGGGCTGGGAAGATAGAAGAACAAAGTGGATAGTCGTATAGCAAAGAAATTATAGTGGTAGAGAATGAAATTGTGAGTACGTTTTACGCGCAGGGAGAGAAAGGGATGTCATATATAGGTAGATAGATAATTAGGCAATGGTTTTTTGATGAGGGTTGGTAGAATGGTATTGTGGCCTCTATACTGGGCAGGGTAGTAGAAGGGTTCAGCATTTGCGAGTGATTTGCATAGAAGAGTGGTAGCGAGTACCATCGGGTACCCGATGATTATGACATGTCAGAGTGTTGATTATGTAGAAACTGCGCGATCAGAGTTGCTTTCACTAATCAAGGTCTCGACTAGACCAAGGCGGAGGGCTAATAATTTGTCTGGTGATATTTCTTTATTCGACTAAAAAAGCTAATGTGATATACATATTCTACTAGTTGTCTGTATTCAGAATTTAAATACCTGGTAGAAATACTGAAGTAAGAGGAACTCGGATCATTCAAGAGATGTGAGAAAATGATATTTGAACTAGCCTTCGCATTACGTATATTATATTTATATATTATATTATATATATAATAACTCACCTAATACTTACCTACAGTCTTGGGGAAAAAAGGTGTATTATATTAGATAATGATGATTAATATTATATTAAATATATTAATATATATATTATAATATATTATTATATATATTATTAATTATATATTTTAATCATAATTATATAAGCTAATATATATACTCTCTATATTTGTTAAATTTTTTAAACATGCTATATAGTATAGACAATATTTTCCGGTCCTATATCATTCTATTATTATAATATATATTATTTATATATATTATCTATATATATATATATGTTAATTTAATATAATATTTAATATAATTATATTTTATATATTATTTAATTATATATATATATATTTTATTATAATATATAATATATATTACATATATTATTTTATGTATATATTAATATATAATATATTTTATATACAGTATTAATTATAAATATATTATAATATATATTATATATGTATGTTATAATATAATATATATCGTAATATATATTATATTATATATTATTAATAATAATATATTATATATATATATTTTATAGTATATATTATTTATATTTTAATATTGCCATATTTTATATTACATAAATATAAAAAATTATTTAGAAATACATTTCTATTTTATATAATTAAAATATAATATATTAGATATCGATGATAATAATGATAAAATGAAATAATAAAATATTGGCTAGTTTTTAAATATGGGGGCACAAAGTCTTAATAGTGCAAGTAACAGACGGACATGAGATTTTGAGGGGAAAGTCATCGGCTAGTACACGTCATCAGAGTAAGTATCATAAAGGGGAGGTGACAGCCAGTATACAAGTCACATATACCCCCACGGGTGCTTTTAAATCTGAAAATGATACAAGTTTAGTCCAATAAAAAATGTATCCTTAAGACACATGTACATAGTACTTCGTACTTGATCCCAGCTAATATTATATATATATATTAATATATATATAATATATATTTAATATATAATATTAATATTATTATATATATTTATTTTATATATTATATATATATATGTAAAATAAATATACTTAATATTAATATAATATTATAATATATTTATAAATATACTTATATATATATTATATATATTATAAATATATATATAATATATATATATATTATATATTATATAATATTATTTATCTATATATATATAATATATATTATATATATTTAATAGATTTGAACTGGTCATTGATTGGATGCGGATGGACAAAGGGAGACAGAAAGAAACAACAGGCGGAAGACTGAAGAAGAATTTGAAGGTTGAAGGATTAGATATTACAGAGAGAATTGGTAAATCCGAGCAGGATTGAAGTTTCATATTAGTAAGATAAATTTATTTAGATAGATTTCAAAATTTTAAGTGTATTAAATTATTTCATATGAAATCCGAGATGGAGGAGCAACATTATTTCAAACACGTTCTTTATTATTATTTTGAATGAATGAAATTAAGAAAGTATAGAATTAGAACAGTTTAATATAGCAAATGAGCCGATTCGCTCGTCGAATCAATGGAAGAAAATTCAATCTTCGCGATAGCAGGGCGAAAACCTCTTCATCTTTGTTTCTTGTTCGTGAATGGTGTGGTAGTTAAAACTGATCACCCCCAACACACCTCACTATGCGGACTGGTGTCGTATAATAAAATAATTTTATTATATATATATATATATTATAATTATATATAATATATTAATATATATATATATAATATCTATATATTAATATTATATATAGTATATAGTATATATAATATATATATCTAGTAGTAAATATAATATATAATAATTAGTATATATATAATTTATATATCTTATATTAATATAATATCTATATATTAATATATATTAGATATATAATAGGTAATTATATTTTATAATATATGAATTAGTTTTATTATATACATTAATATGCGATTTTATTGATTCGCCATTTATTCAAATTATAAAAATATGACCGAAATTAGCTTATAATAACAAATTAGACTAATCTATTAATTTTAGATATCCATAGATTTACTATTTAAATAAAAAACTTATATTAATATTATCTAATCTTGATTATAACCGGTTTCGATGCTTATCAAAAATTATTTTCTCTGGATTGTTTGAAATAATCTAACTACTAAAAAACCGAAATATTACTATTTAAATGCATTCCGAACTGAAAATCATGTTTATAATATTACTTTAGTAGTAATGGAGGAACCCTTGACGGGTAGTCATATTTGGACTTTACCAAGTACTTTACTACGTTGGTTTCTACTAATTGTAAATCTCTGCACATAATGGTCAATTCAAGGCTTTAATTGCTATATTTTTATCTTAATTTTTCAAAAAACTAATTACAAAGATAAATTAATAATTTAAATGAAGAATACTTAACGCAACTAATGTATTTGGAGAGGAAATTCGCGGAACTGCTACTAAATTTTTACTAGTGTCTGTAGAGGACGAAAAAATTATTGTGTTCTTACAAATGAAACTACTCCATATGGACAGTGTCAATGTTTTTTTTTTTTTTTTTTTTTTTTTTAACATATATTTCTCTCGTCTTGTTTTCAGTTCTGGCGCGCCCCTTCCATATGCGTTATCAGAAATTCAATACCTACTCAGGCATTCGGATGCCTCAATTTTATTTTATAAACTAAATATTTTTTCAACGGTAACCCGTTAGTATTCCTAAAACGAGATATCTCCTTAATCAAAAACGTGACAATAGTTATTTCTGGATAGATATATATAAGATACGTTATTAACACTTTACCTTTAGAGTGACTGTGGTTGATTCATATAGTAGTGTGACGTAACAGGAGTGATAATTTCATGCTATTTATTTGATACCTTAAACCTTATATATAAAGGAATTGAGAGATTCATTACTCCCGCACTGTAAATACATTCAAAATCACTGAATTTATAGTTATACTATCAATCCATTATACAAAAAAGTGCAGTAGATTTTTCGTCATGACGAAACAGTTCTTAGCTACTAAATTAATAAAAGGGCATATAAATTAATATGAGTGAGCAAGACCTCTTTGTATCTGTCCAAGGAAATTGTGAGAAAATGTATGATTACGTTAAAACTTAATCGCTCTTTACTTCGTATATTATATATATCTATCTTTTTCCTATATAAGATATATTATATAATATAATATTAATATATATATATTTATATACCTTATATATATAATTAACTAACTATATATTAAATATATATATTTTATATTATATTATATATAATTTCTCTATCTATCAATTATATAGTATCTAGTTAATTCTATATATCTCAATATCTATCTTATTTATACTTACTCATTTTCATATATATATATATATATATCTATCTACTATCATATACTATTAATATATAGTATATATGTTATTTTTTTGGATCTTATTTATTTCATACTATTATAAATCATTATCCGGCTTCCTATACTAACTTACTATCTCCGCATTCTTCTATGTTGGGGACTTACCGCCCTATTTTCTACGGGGGCGCCGGTGCTTGAGTCCCTTCTGTCATCACATCACCTCATATAGGAGCTTTACCTTCTTGGGGCACTTTCTGCTTACTGGCCTTACTCATCCTTATACTTATAATATATATATATATACGTTGCTTTGCAAACTTACATCAACCTGGGGCCTCATGTCATTTTTTATCTATTCTATTAGGTTATTATATATATGATTATTGTATATATATTATATAATATTCATTATACTATATCTATTCTCTTATCATATCGTATTTTATCTGACATACCATATTTTTAGGCTCACAATGTTATCTGATATAGTGATTCTCATATCCTTCTTTCCTAGTTTACCTATCTATACTCATATATATACTTCATTTTTTCTATATTATATTATAATATATATCTATATATTATATATATATATATATTATATATATACTAATTATATACTATATATGTATATATATAACCTCACGTTAGGCTTAGTATTATTGTATAAACAGTACGTATGGCCAAGAGCTAACTGGACCTGTGAACTCAAGAAGATGGTGTCGCAGTTAGATCTACGTATCTATAGAGTAAATGACTTGCTAGGCGGGGGGGTTCAGATCCACACTTGCCTTCCTCCCCTTACCCAGTCACGCGACTTACTCACCTTGCTTTCTTTCACCTGAATTACGACGCTCTCTATTAACAATCTTGTATATATAATTATTTATTAATATTATTTCTCTTATCTTTATTATTACTTTAATTACTTTCATGCTTAATTTATAATTACTCTATTTAAAATATATTTATTTTACTATATTACTTACTATATACTATATTATATATTTACTATATAGTGATTTGATACCCTATATATACCGTATATATTACTATATATATATTTACATTTGGTACCACTCTACATTGTACAGGAAGTTTAGTAACTTTGTATATTAAGTATTATGCCTGTAGTCCGCTATACCTTTATCCCCACTAGAATATATATATTTTCACTACTCTTACATTACTATATATTTGAGTTAGCCTATTATTTTTATTGATGTGTTTATTAATTTATTAGTTCCCCATGGACTACCCTATATTCTACCTGCTTCTTCACGCTTTACTTTTCCACATCACTTTAATTGAGTTCCTACGTATTCCTAGTATTACAGTTACGGGCTGGGAGAGTGATATTAGCCCAGACATAAAGCATTACAAGACATTCTTGATGTGTTAAGCAGCTTTCTATTTAGATTACTAAATACATTTCTGACTTGAGTGATAAGTTTATGAATAATATCTATATAGTTATTACTGGGATAGCATGGTAACGATTGGTTAGTACGAATCTAGTTTGGGTGATTGATCGTACCTATTTATTAAAAAATATGAAATCTAGGTATCTGTAGAAGTACGGTAGCTAAACTGAAAAGCTGATGATCACTCTAAAGACGGTATCTTGGGGATATTAGTTTCTAGTATAATGATATAATATATCTTTATGCATTTCGACTAGGTCTTCGGTATTGTGATGGACCGCGATGGAAATGCAGACGGAGAGACATGAAAAGAGAAACATAACAGCATGGAGAGGCAGAATGAATGTTGAGCTCGGTTCTAGAAAGGCGATTGTCAGTATTATCAGAGGGAAGATTTGCTAAAGTTTCTGAGAATCTATGTAAGAGATGTTTGAAGTTTCATACTATAGATCCGAAAAAATTATGATTAAGAGACTTAATGATCAAATTATTTCAAAATTATTAAGTGTTTATATTTTAATATTATTTTCATTGAAATCCGAGATGGAGGAGCAACTATTATTTCAACAACGTTTCTTTTAATTAATTTCTAATTTTTGAAATGAAATGAAAAAGATTAAAAACAGTAGAATAAATTTAGAAACGTTAAATCATGTAAAGGAAAAGTGAATGCCGTAATCTCGCGAAGCGTGGCGGGTCCGGAATATTATGGGGAGTACGTTCAAGAATTCACAACATCTCTTCGTCTGATAGAAAGGGGCTGAAAACCCTCTTCTATCTTTTGTTTCTCTTCCGCAAATGCACCAGTGGGTGCTCGGAATCAAGCTTTAAAAGACTGACTACACTGCCAGCAAACAGCGCACCCGGGCTCGTCACAAGCTATGCGGGACATTACTGGTGTCGTTGTCATAAGAATTAAATAACGAAATAATTAGAGTATATCAATAATTATATAGTCTATAAACCGCTATATAGACTATATGTAGCGATATATATAAAACATATAGCTATTAGATATGACTAGTATATATATATAATACTATATATATAATATATATATATACATATATTAATAATATTATATATAAGGATCAATGTTGATTATCAGCTTCCACTTTCATATACATATCGATTTGTAATGAATTCGAACACATTGCGTGGAGCGGAAACATGATCTTTTATCTGTTGTGTTTATTTCACTGAAAATTGAAGTGAAACTCTTCATGGACGTTAAAGGTTTGCACACTTTAATATTAAGAGCTGGCAGCTTCACACCTTTAAAAAATATTAAAAAGATAACCTTTTACTTAAATATATATATAATACTAATTTTACTTTTATATTCATTATTTATTTGAATTATTCACTCGCGCTACAGGCATTGTGTTAAGAAGTACACAAAAAAAAAAAAAAAAAAATGACCGCTGCAATTCTCTGCATAATCTCGCTAAAACGTTATGAAAATGTCTGCGTGAAGATTCCCGGACAATGCAATTATATATCGTCTCGCTTAGGTGTTCTTGCCGGAACGGGCACGTCTTCGCTCAGCCCGTTGCCATTTTTTTTTTTCTATATGATTGGTTCAGGCCTAATATGGAATACTAATAACCAATGAACTTTAACATGGTTACGGCACATACGCTGTCAAAAACCTTCGTCTATATAAGGTACTGTCTTCTTTAGCGTTTTACATTGACTCCGTCAGGATGGTTGTGTTGGTGGTTCTTTTTTGTTTGGTTTTTTTTATTATTTTCTTTTTTTTTTTTTTTTTTTTTCAAATTAGTATTGTAGTAATGATTTTAGATTACTAATCATATGAATTGTAAGGTGTAGGACAGATTTAAAAGTTCCGAATTTTTAAATTATTTATTTTAAGACCAATTCACATTGATATTAAATATTGTTCAGTTTACTTTGGTCTTGGATATTAGTTCCGTAGTGGACTTATCATATTCTATTTTATATATAACTACTTCTATTCTAGTACTATTTCACTTAATATATCTATTACTACTATTGTCTATATTATATATATATATACATAAATATTATTATATATATATTTTATATTATATATATAATATTATTTATTTATTATATATTCGTATATATATATATATTATATATATATATGAATTACTATCTCTATATATATATATATATAATATATACTAATAATAATATCGTATATTATATTATATATCTATATATATATATTTACATTAATACTTAATATATCTAATATAATATATATATATTATATATTTATTAGTTTTATTGTAGATTAATATTTTATAATTTAAACTAACGAACTAAGCGCCTAGAGTAGTACGCATGATATCTCTCATTCAGGAGTCGGGTCTCTCCGGTCCTTCTAGGGTGGAAATCGACGGGGGGTTGACTTCCGTCCCCCGTCTGTCCCATCTGGTGTTCGAGCCCCCCTAATTTGGAAATGTTATATGCTCCCTTGAACCCTTACCTCTCAACTCTACTCGCTTCTATATGATTTCATTTGACTAATTTAATTTATTGTTGCTTTACACGCACTAAAGCAAAATAATGCTATATTTATCTATTATTATTTTATTTAATTCATTATTTACATTATTATTTCTATTATTTATTAAATTATTATTATCTATTTATTTCTTAATTATTAATTATTTTTATATTTATTATTATTATTATTATTTATCTTCATTGGCGAAATTTGTAGAACACTGTAACTTGTGATACCATACTCGAGAGTACCGTAACCTTATAACTTTAACCATAACATTCTATAACTACTAACTTTTACCTAGACCTAACTTAACTATAAATTAATTTTTCATTAATTTATACCAGTTTGGTGATTTCAGGGTAAATTTATCGGAGGTTCAGGTGTTCTCGAGCTAGCCTTGTAGAGGTGGTTGATATTATCCTATCTCACATAGTCACAGTATCATCTCGTTTTCTAAAATTTTGCATTATTTAATTTATCTATTATTATTTCTTATTATATATTATTTATTATTTATTTTATTATTATTATTATTATATTATATTAATTATTATTATTATATATTATTATTTATTATTATTATTATTATATTTAACTAACAAATTTTTGACTTGAATATAATTCTGTCTAAAAAATGACTTTTCCTTTAACAAAGGTGATGGTAGCAATATGCATCCAAGAAATGTGCTTTTCTTTACAATCAAAAAATTGCTACTCTTGCATAATCAAAGCCCTTACAACAATATTTAGCCTCTAGGTTTGTATTAAAGCTTAATTGAATAAAGTATGCGGAATTCCCTGACGGCGTTCCGCAAGCTTAAATGGGTAGGTTAATTCTTAATGGATTCTAATTGCGTTCCCAGTTATTTTTTGTTGTTGTAATTTTTCATTCTTTATACTAGAATAAAATTAGTATATATAAAAATAATTACTTAAATTTCCTTCAAATTTCTATTACTTCTTTTACTCTATTACTTCTTTTACTCTATTACTTCTGTTACATAGTTAATATTATGTTAAGCTTTCTATTAGTTTCTAATAATTATTCTTTAAATTTAGAATAAATCTAATAAAGTTTTAATTCTTTCAACCGTCTATATGATAGCGGTTGAGATGTCTTAGATTTTGTTTGATTCGATTTCTGTTTAATGTTTTAAAAATATATAGAATACTTCGTAAATGGTTCTAGAGCTATACCTGGAAGCTCGATTATCAAGCACAATAGCTATTTTGGGATATTTTCTAATATTTATTTATATTAGGAATTTCTTATATATATGTATTATAAAATTCTGCATAAATATATAGTGAAAAATTTAAATAAATGGAATAATATGAGAAGAGTAGTAAGATGTAGTATTTCGCAAGTATCCTTTTAAACTAATACATATACACGGGGGCTTACTAAAAAAAATCAGTTTACAATCGGATCTTCGATTTTCTTCTCGTTTCTATTCGCTTCGGTATATATAAGGATTACAATACATATCTTAAACTCTCTCTGTTCATCATCGTCATCAAATTCTATACTTGGCTTCTGGATTACTTCGGGACCTTTTGTGGCGGGATGGCCGAGGTGTTGTGGATCCTGGTTCGGCTTATCTTAGGGGGTTTATTACTCCATCATCTTACAGCTAATTTTCTGTTTTCTTTTGGTTCATCCGGGGAATTGTTGTGCAGCCGAAGATTTATTTTTACTGTACTGTTCGTTTTTAAAGATGTCTTTGGGAGTGGAATATATATTCTTTAACATATATATAGTCGCGTCCTCGGAAAAAATAGTATAGTTTCGCGTCTTTATCGTTTTGCTTTATGCGATTTTCTTTTGAAAAGGATAAGTAGCGAAGTTAGCCGTTACTTCCGTTACTTATTTTTATATACCGTTAATTAATTTTATATAACTTTTAAGACAGTAGAAATTTGGCGGGAGGTAACGGATAGTTATGGGTATGCGCTGGAAGCTGACTACGAGTTTGTAATTTTACTTATTTTTCTTCTTCTTTTTTTATTATTATCCGTTTCATTTTCGCTTTTGCCTCATTATTATTAATTATAAAAATGGCGATCTCTTTGGTAATATTTATTTGATTTTCTGTTGGTTAAAGTTTAATCTTATTATCATTTTATTTATTTAAATAAACTCAATTACACCTCATGGTAGACTACTCATTATATCACACTCAAGTCCTTAAGGTACCTTTTATACATCGAACAATACGAAATATTAATACATTTGATCATCCCAAGCCCAATATGAAAATAGACCAGATTAATATTTATGGGGGAATTATATTTGTATAATGATTAGTTAATTCTGTTAATGATACTAAATATAGTACTTCATATTTTAATTCAACTATCGAATCATTCTCCTATAGTAGCAATAGGGAAAACATAGTCGTATATCTGCGGGTGTATTTTCCTAGGTTTGCGATTGTGGGTGTTGGAACTACAGGTATTGACTCCCACTTCGACGTAATGACTATATTTGCAATGAAATGTATATAGGACATTATTTATTCAATTTTGAGTGGTAGTGAGCGCTTGGGCGGTCTACCAGTATATGGAGGTGACGTTGGTTGTCTACGGTTAATAGGTGTGCACCGACTTCTTTTTAATATGTTATATATATATTATATAGTACTATATATATATATCTATATCTTATATATTATATATATATATCATATCTATATATTATATCTTAATATTTATAATATGGCTATATATATAGTAGTATAAGCAGTATCAGGGTTAGTAGTATGGGTGTAGGCTCGGTGGAGGTAATATAATGTATGATATAGCTATCATATATATAATATATCCAATATATATATATTTCATATATATATCATTAAGCTATATATAATGGTATTTATATATAGCTCTACTATTAGGTAGTATATTTAGGGCTTATAGTACTTATAGGGGGGTATAGGCTATTAATGAGTATAGCGCGTTATAGTGGATCGCCGTGATGAGGCTACTTATATTATACGTACCGGTGGGGCTCCTATTGAGTATACTACGGGACACGGTTATACTAGCCAGTCGGTGTGTACTACCGGGGTAGATATAGTGAGGCGGTGATAGTAGTCCTATACCGGTATATAGACCGGTGTATATCTATAAGTATTATTTATTAGATTAATATAGCGGTATATATATAATATATTATAGATATTACATATTATATAGTCTTATATATATACTATATATATACTATCTTAGTTATATATATATTATGTTTATATCTATATATATACTGAATATATATTTATGTTATATACTATATATATATTATAGCTGGTAGGTGATGACGTTATGTTTATTTTCTTTTAGATAAGATGATGGCGGTGTGCGCGTGTATTTAGTGGGGGATGGGTATAGTATATGGGTCATATATTATATTACTGGGTAGTTATCTTACTTGGGCGGTAGCGGTAGGGTAGTGGCGGTCTATTGCTGAGGGGTTAAGTGGTGGCGGGGTAGCGTATAGTATGGTATGGATAGACGCTAGGTGCTATAGCATAATATATAGAGCTATATATGTAATATATGGGTGTAGCGATACTATATTTGCTATATATAGGTAACTTGTTGACCCTATCGGCTATATAGTTTGAGGGGGTATATACTATAATTATATATTATGTTATCTAATATATATATAATAATAGGTTGTCACGCTACTCATTGGTGGGTACCTTTAGTTTGTGTGCTTATATATGTATTATTATAGTAGTATATATAATTTTATGTGTTATATAACCTTTATATATTATTATAGTGCGGCGTCAGGCTTATAGGTGACGTATTATTCACGGGTGTCGGATATAGTGTCAGTGCTACTAGTATCTTCGCTGGTTTAGCTATTTAGGTTGGTGTCACTATATTTATATAGGTATTATAGTTGTATATACGTATTTGTGTGTGCTCACCGTAGCTGCGTAGGTTGAGGGGTACTCACACTATTATCATGTATATTAGTTCCTTATACCTACTACTATACTAATAAGGACTTATTACGTAGATAGTCGAGTGTAGTCATATGCCGCTAGTATTGTCATAGCTAGGGGGTCAGCGAGGGTGGCTATTATATTACGTTATGTGATATTGTTAGTTTGTTTATTTTTTTTTGAGTGGGGGTGTATAGCTATATATCATTTGATATTGGATTTTCTCTTCACTTTATTATGTGCGTGGTAGTTCGATGAAGTTTAATGTCATAGATTACATGCAAAATTCATATGAAATTTACGGATAAAAATTTTTTTCATTTCGTTTGTAAATTTTAATAAATGAATTAAAAAAAATAACGCTTTTGAACAAATTAAAATTTTTAAAAATGTTCGTAATCTGTATGATAATGGATAAATTTTTTGAGAGAAAGAAGGCAGCTCTAGCTTGACTAAGAGGAATGTCAAAGTTGCCAAATGTCTAATACTAAAAGATAATCCCTAGGGATAAAACCTCATAAGATGGCTTAGATGCTCGTGTCCGGTTTCTCGTGCCTATCTTTTTTCGGGGGAGCGACGGGGGGGACTTCCCCCTTCTGTCCCTCCGTTGGCTCCGAACTACTCCTCTATAAAATTATGATAATAAAAATAGAAAACGGGGCTCTGGGATGACCAGGGGTGGTTGTTTGTCTCAGTGCAGTCACAATAGATACAAATGGAAGCGGAAGTTTTTTGACGGTGCTTCAGCTCTCGTACTATGGGTGGCAGAATTATGAAGTTTGAGCCTAGTCTTTTTCTGCTGTCATGATGCCTATAGTTTTTACTATCTATTTAGCCTTAATGGTGTTTTAATTAATATTTTAGAATAAAATATTTTTTTATATCGTTTATTTTTCGAAGATTTTGTTGTGCTGAATATCAATAAAATATTTATTTTTTTTCTGTACCTTGATTAGCAATGTTTTTTAGCATTATCATGATTGATCTTATGTTGGAGGGCCTGGCATTATATTTTATAATTACTCCTATTATCAGGATATTAGACCATTTGCTGAACGTATATATTTATTGATATACTAAATATTCCTTCTATGTATGTGGTTTCTTTTAAAACATAATACTTATTCTTATTAACTTACTTAAAATATTAAATTTTCCAGCCTAAAACAAGGTTTAAGTAAGTAAAAATGATCATTTTGAATCAGAATGTAAAAAAAGTTGGATTTGGTCCGAAGTAACTGGCATGAAAGTGTGGTTGAAGTCGCCTCAGGTGGGGGTCGGATCGCTTGCTGACAATACGATGCGGTGAGATTTGATCATTCTTTTAATATATCACAATCAATCTCGAATTTATCTCGCCTTTCTTTCCGGGGGCAATATCTCGACTCGATCATCTATCTCCCTCTGATATTATCTATATATTAATCATAAAATACTTTTATCGTCTATAAATATAAAATTATCGGGGTTAAATACATATATATATTCTAAATATATAGTATATCCATAAACATAGGGATCATATAGTTATTTTAGGAAGTGCTATGTGAATTACGATCCCTGCTCACATTCCCTTATAACAGGGCATTTAGTTCCTTTTCCAATCCAAATATGCTAATATAGAACTTGTTAGGCCTGTACATATAATTAAACGAGGATGTCTTGTATTTCTCTATTCTGTTTGCTTATTCTTTTAACACACGGAAATTCTTGACCAATCTCTCAAACCCTCAGATTCCACATAAATCACCATATATAGGTAGGCGATTTTCATCTTCCTACAATAACAGAGGAGAATGAGAGTAGGTAGGAGAGGGGAGTACTACTATTATTAGATTTGGATTGTTGGGAATGAGAGAGTTGAAGTATGGTAGAGAGATTGTACGTGTGTAAGAGAGTGTTTGAGGAAATAAGATAATATAGTTATTAAGTTAGGTTGTGAGATATGGATAGT
The DNA here is from genome assembly GCA_015478945.1 of Trachelipus rathkii. Lineage (NCBI taxonomy): Eukaryota > Metazoa > Arthropoda > Malacostraca > Isopoda > Trachelipodidae > Trachelipus > Trachelipus rathkii. Next base: position 48,825 of record JABUQX010112193.1, read on the forward strand.
CTCTGAGGGAATTTGTTAAATGGTGTAGTATGAGTATGATAATAATTTATACGATGTTATTAAATAATTATATATTTTAATCATTTATGTGATGAAATGGAAGGATTCCTAATGTAGTTTGTTATAAGTAGATGTTTTATATAACTGAACAGAGTGACAGGTGGTAGTTTCTTGCCAAAGATGTGAGAAGAAAAAAATCGATAATCCGTCTGAGTATTCAGTGCATTAGTCGTGGTGTGCTTGATGGTACCGTATACTTGGTGGTATTTAAATATTATTTAGGGGCGATTGGGTAGGGATTCTTGAGGCTCACCGCTCCTTGTCCCAACTGCTCGAGCCTTGAGAAATTGAAGGTACAAGGGAAACATATATTTCATCTGGGGGCTCGAGCAATGGGGGACAGAGTAAAGCACAAAGTGCCCCGTCGGTCCACCTCGGAGGCCTGGAGACCCCGATATGAGTATCTATATCCGGTCTAGTCTGGGGTGTTGGTTATTTAAAAATCATAGAAACGGCTTTATTATATATCATATATATACCCCCCCCCCTTAGATATTACATATATATATATATATATATATTATTTATATATATCTTATATATATGCTATTATATATTATATATATGAGTATAGTGAGTATATTTATTGAGCTCAAAGTGAGAAGGAGTACTAAAATTATAGACGGATTACGCTCCTTCAGTAAACGTACTTGTACTGGAAACAATTTCTGCTGATCACAATCTTAAATTATGCATTATACTATATATATATATTATAATAAATATATATATATATTATATTTATATTATATATATATAATATATATATTCAATATTTATATATATAATATATATTCTACACCCTCTCCCTTATCAACTGCTTCAAAATTTACAATGGACTTAAATTGAATACATTTTTGGAATAACGAGCCGAAATTTTTTAGTTATGGAAAAGTACTAAAGATAAATTAAAATTAACATAACATAAAAAAATTAATATAACAAAAGTTTTAGGAATGTACGATAAGTTTTTTATACTTGAGGCAGACCGCAAAATAACAGATTTGATTAGGCATTCTTTAATAACAATGAGTGGAGTTGGTTAGATTTTTTACAGTATTTAGCAGATGTAGATATCGAACCTAACTAGAAACTATAATGCTACCTAACGTAACCTACACGTAATGTAAAGCCTAACTATATATATATTCTATATACTATTATATATTTATTAATATTATATATTATATATAATATTAATTTTAATATATATATCTATATATATTATCATATCTATATTATATATTATTATAGATCACAGTCTATATAGTTTATAGTTTAGCCGTGATTAGTTGTAGGATAGCTCACGGTGGAATTTTAGGGATAGTGCGTGGGAATTTTTTTGTCGACTGGCTCTAAGGATAATGCGCAGGATTTATTTAAGCGTCTTATGTTGCACCCTGTTGGAATATCTGTTTCAGAATTTGGGAGTGGATCCCGGATTCAGGGCCCTCCCATTATGGAGTAGAGTTGAGGGTGTTAATAGGCTAAAAGGCTTAGTAGACTGTCATAGGCTATATTTCGTGGCCTCCTTTGAACGCCTCTTTCTTATAACGGCGAGACGTTGTTGCTTTCTAGCTGATCGCCTAGTCTCGCTAGTTTCTATAGGTATTTATTCACGCGCAGGTGTCGCGGAGCGAATTTACACAGGTCCCGCGATTCCCGCGACCCCCATTGTGTCGCCCGATCGTACACGAAAGGTGCCTTGTTTCTCACTTGAAATTTGTGCGAATATGGATGGTGGCCGAAATAATAACCATGTTGCTTTTTGCCTCCTACTTTCTAACCATCTTTGTTTTGTGGAACTCCTTGCCTTCTTCTACGTCTAGCTGTCCAGGCTGGCATTATTAAGTCTTCCTCCCATTTAAGGTCAAAAAGTGCTTCGGCCGACACTTAGTCATTTTTGTAAAGGCATTGAAGTAAAGGGTCGCCTCTGTTCGCTATCCCATTTTATTTCTTTTATTCTTTGTCATTATTTTTTTTATTTTTTTTATTATTTTTGGTTCTTTTATTTTTTGCCCTTCCGTTTGAAAAGGGCTTTGCACTCCATTTTGTATGTGAAATAAAAAAAAAAAAAAGGGGAATAAAAATTTTAACGTTGGATTATTTGAAGCAAGCAATCACGGAGATTGAGAGCTCACCGACACTTTTCTCATTAATGCGGTTTCCCAGACGCAATGATTCTCCATTTGACCAAGTAATGAATAATAGTTAATTATTAATTAGTTTATTTATTGGTTATTTCTTTTGGGGGGGATTGGGACTTTTCTTAACTCTTTAACTAACTAGGCCTCTTGAGTTTAGTGTAGCTACTGAACTCTTCCATCTTGGTGCACCTTGACTAAACTCTTCCATCTTGATAATTTAGCTATGTTTAATTATATATATATATATATATATATTATTATATCTATTATAATATATATTATATATATATGATAAATATCAGATGATTAATATACTAATTTTATATATTTTATATATCCCTATATATATATAAAAATGGGTTTTGCCAAGTTTGCTATTTATTGTTTGTTGTGAGTGAAAATCGGGCAGCGGGAAGTGCGAAGTTGTTAAATATAATTGGAAGAGTTTTGAAACTTGAAAACGATGGAAGATTCCTAAAAGCACTATAATGTTTGTTTTTATGTGGGCCTTCAGGTTTGGTTGGTATTGGCATTGGATCTGCACATTTCCGGCACAGAGATTAACAACGGCTACAAACTGCCTTCGGCTTGATATTTTTTTTTAAATAATCCTTCAGACTCTATCTATATATATATACGCGCACTCTCTATTTAGCCTTCTTTAAAAATACTCTAATAATATAAATAATTTAATAATATAATAAACCTTAATTACTAATAATAATAATATATAATCATTAATAATAATAATAATAAGTAATAAGATAATATTTATATAATAATAATAAATATAATAATAATATCTCTACATAACGTTGTATTTAAACTTGTCTCTAAAAATTTCTTTAGAAAGTTTTTTAATAAGAAACTTAGGAAAGAAACAATATCTAATTAGCATAGTACGCCAAATTATTTACTGATTACGTTAAAATAAGCTGAATAGTGATCTAGTTGAAACTCATCAGGAGTATTTGACTATGTGGCATGCCATGTTCGCGGATGTAGCCATGTCTATCGATTTTTTTTGTTATATTTTTTGGTTTAAAAAAAGATGAAAATCTAAAAAAACCCTATTTTGTTATTTTATACATGACATTCCGGGGGAGGACACGAAGAAAGAAACATATGGGAGAGAAAGGAGGATATTCAGGGTGTAGTAGGGGGGCTAAGATTTTGATTTTTTTTTCCGGCCTTTAAGTTTTTTCTTTTTAAAAAAGAATATCGGCTTTTCGATATTAAGCAAAAAATATTGAGTATGATTTTTTTCCTAAGAATATTGTAAAAAATATGATGATATTCAAAATTGAATATGATCGATATATCGATTATTTTTGTGGGCCATACCTACCACACTTCTGCATCAACAATTTCCTATACAACTTTCAGATATCGTTTGCCTTTAATCCATAATGCTAAATATTTAACTCTGACACTTGTTTCAGCTGTCACCATTTAACATCAGATTACCGAGGCTGTCCTTGCTCACAACATAACCTTAACTCTTATCTAGGTTTTGCCTTCAAACATCTCTCTTTAAACACAACCGGTGCAATTCTCTACAATCTCTCAATCCTCTCAGCCGCACACCATACCAATGATCCGCAAATATAGGTGGGCACCTTGCCACTCGTT